>JAGFPH010004508.1:6376-21176 GCA_018207615.1 Philaenus spumarius | reverse complement strand
TTCTTATCAGCACCTACGGCCCTAGAGGAAGCTACATACCAAATTTCATTCCAATCCGTTCAGTAGTTTTTGAGAAATCGTGATTTAGTAACTTTGAACCCCCAAAAACCCCCCTAAAATTTCGAATTTTTTAAAATCCTTTCTTATCAGCACCTACGGCCCTAGAGGAAGCTACATACCAAATTTCGTTCAAATCCGTTCAGTAGGTTTTGAGAGATCGTGATCAGTGAGTCAGTGGATTTGGCTTACATATATACAAAAGTGAGCTTTTTTTTTGTTTATTTATACGTGTATTGAATATACTTTTTATTTCTTTTAAATGGGGCATGTAGAAGCAAAAACAGATATCTCCATCGTAGTTGATTTTTCAGGAAAGGGAAAAAACTGTCACAACTAAAGTCATCATTATTTTTTAACATTACTTTTTTCACTGAAAGCTGTGTGCTTGTTTTCCCAATTAAAACAAAGCCTGGAATTGAGAAATAAGAAACAAAGTCGTAAATTAACTTTTAAATAAACAGATGTCGGTTTTTGAATCTCTCCTTGGTAAATTTTGGTTTTTACACCTCACCTTGATCCAAATGTCGGTTTTTGCTTCTGAATTTTTTTAATAAAAAACCCTTTCTAACACATAAAAAACTTTTAATTCTGCTTAATAATAACCTATACTTTTAGAACCTATAGCCTACTTATAAAAAAAAGAAACATTTGATTTTCTTTTTGTGTTTAAATACACAAGATATTTTTCTTACAAGGAGGCAAACAGAAATCGTTATTTTTTCTTTCCATGTTTTAGTAGTACAGGTTTATTTATTCCAATATCCGATCGATAAGTTTGCTCTCCGCTTAATGATACTGTCTTGTTAACTTGGTTACGGGTTGTAATGAACCTTTTAGAAATATAAAATTTAAAGTGCCAATTAGCAGGCTTTTGAATCACTTTGCAGTTGACTCACGCCAATCAAATACACAAAATCCTAGGTACCAATTGATTAGAGAAATATTGGTTACAGTACCTATTTTTTCAAATATGTCATAATATAACAGAGAAATTAATGAAGAAAGCTTACAGGGCGTAGCAGATGAGTGACAGTCACGTAGTTCCAATCCTGGCGCTCTGATTGGCCGTTGGCAAATATCGGTTGTTGCACCTCACCGACCTACACTTTTATCGTTTTTTGCTTCTAAAGCTGGATTTTAAACAAGAATAACGTTTAAAATGTAGGTTTTTGCTTCTTACTAATATAATAGACGGGCGTGGTCTGAATAGACAAACAAAATGACGTATAAAAGACGATTTGTACAAAAAATGTCACTTATCGGGTTTTGCTTTTACTTGCCTCAAATGGTTTTGATAAATGCATTGAGAACACATACTCTTGGTTATTCAAAACAAGATATAATATATACTTGTATATCACATAACTATTCAAATTTTTTTAAATGTTATGCTATTAACACTACATCTAATTATACTTAGTAAATCGTGACAGAAAACAAGAGGTATTCTATATCCAACCATGTTTAAACTATATAGCGAGATAAATATTTTGTAACGGGTTTGAACGTATATTTTATGTTTGAATTAGCGCTGTATGATAATTTAGTTTTTTGGGATCCCCATTTCTTACATGTGTTCTTAGTAATATGCCCAATATGCTTATTGGTTAGTATAATTCATAACGAAATTGCCATTTGGATGCATTTTTTTACTAGAACAATTTGTGTTAGTCTTTTCTGACAACTGACGTTATAAACTCTTTGCTCATTATTTTTATACTATCTGCACAAATACTACTTCATATTGTTACTATTATTATTTATTGCCCAGCAAAGCTCTGCTTTCAAAAATTTAATTTAGCCATTTTATTAAAAAAATAATTGTTAACCCTAGACGGTACATAAGTTTAAAGCTGTATTGTTTGTATCGGCGAGAGTTTGGACATTTGTTGTTTTATTCAAACCGATTATTTTGAAAGAGTCGATTCATAAGAGCCAGTTCATCTAAAAGAATCGTTGTGTACACCACTATTACTTATTCAGTATTTCATGTACAATCTCATTAAAAGTCACCTAGATTATTTTGTCACTCAGATATTCTCAATTTTGTGATTGGTTATTCGAATAGTTCGGTTTATTCCAATAGTAAATAATTCGACCACGCAGCTGTACCACTGATGTGAGTTGAGCAAATTTCCAAAATTAAGTTTATAGGCCTATGTTTTAGGGTTACAACAAACAATTTGGGAAATAGTTCTATTCACGACGGTGCAAAATGGTTCGCACACCATTCCGCATATTGGGAGTATCATCAATACGAAAAGCATTGGGTGCTTCGCACGGCAACTCCCGTATTGAGAGTATCTTCATTATACAAAGCATTACGTGCTTCGCACGCCAACCCCCGTTTTGGGAGTATCTTCAATACACAATGCATTGCGTGCTTCGCACCCAAACCCCACGGTAAAGTCCAACACATGGCTTACAACCGGGTACTTCTAGAGTATTTTACGTTTTGATCGATTTTAAAGGAACAAAGCGAGCTATAAGGTTGCGTAAAAAACAAAATGTGCAGAATAACATCCTGGATTTATGTGTGTAGATAAAACATTAAAAAAAAATTCACTCTCATAGGAAAAATAGCTACTTCCTGTCAAAAAACGTGCTTCCGATTGTTGGATTTTTTTGGCTAACGAACTCGTCCGAGCGACGTAGACAACCAACATGTGTACCAAATTTGAACCAAATTGGACTTAAAATGCGGCCGCTAGAGTGCGACACACACACATATATATATATACATATATCATTTTTATTGGTTTTCGCCATTCCGAATATTGTTAATTGATAAAATTAAATGTTAGACTTACCGTCTTCAATATTCCATTTGTTCGTCTTTTAGAACGACGGCCGTTTTGGTTATTCAACCATTTTCAAGTCCATTCGGTTTCCCTTCGTCAATTTTGAACACTTAAATAAATAAACATAAAAACACTTAACACTTAAACACGCACACACGAGTTAAAATTGTTCCTGAACTACATCATCACTGTACCGTACCGCGCTACAGAATATATTGCCGTCCAAAATGGTTTTGATGCTTCAATTATAAAGAAATTGTTAAATAAGCAGATCAGGAAATGTAGAACCAAGCAGGTTACACAACAACCAAAAAAAGATGAAAAGTATTTAGTTTTTAACTATCACAAAAGTATTGAACATATACTCGGGAATGTGCTCCACGAACAAGGCTACAAGGTAGCTTATAGGACAACAAATAATATACAAAATCATATAAGAAAAAGACACAATCCGAAGAATAAAGATGATGGCACTGGAGTATATCAGTTATTCTGTAAGGACTGCCCAAAGACATATATAGGACAAACAGGAAGAGCATTCTACAAAAGATTTAAAGAACATATTTCTTCCGCCAAACAATATATGGACCAAACAACGACTGTGTCTAAATTTACTGAACACATCATCGAGCAGGATCATAATTACGCATGTATAGAGGACACCATGAAAATATTACATCGGTGTAAGAAAGGAAACTTCATGAACGCATTGGAACAGTATGAAATATATAAGAATTTCAAAACTGACAGTAGTTCGTTATTAAACGAAAAACTAAATTTCAGTTCCAATGCACTATACGACACCGTGTAATCACTAAGAGATAACACACAACCCCTCTAACCAAATAATTACTGCAGTAATGTTTAAGACACCGCGCGGTACGGTACAGTGATGATGTAGTTCAGGAACAATTTTAACTCGTGTGTGCTTGTAAATGTTTTGTGTTAAGTTTTTTTATGTTTATTTATTTAAGTGTTCAAAATTGACGAAGGGAAACCGAATGGACTTGAAAATGGTTGAATAACCGAAACGGCCGTCGTTCTAAACGACGAACAAATGGAATATTGAAGACGGTTAGTCTAACATTTGATTTTATACATATATGTATATGATTTTTAATGACACTCGAAAACGTGTTCAGGGGACCATGAGCGGGTACTCATTTGCTACTCCCGACCTTGGGTGTTACCATAAGGGCTGGAATAGCTCATTTTTCCTATGGAAATTCGCTAAAAATAAAGCCAATAGTTTTAAATTGAGAAAAAGAGACAGGCAAATCACTTCCGGACACGGACGACTACGCAACACAGCAGGACCCGGGGGTAGTGCCTTCTTCTGTTCTTCTTGAGAGACATCCAGTGAAGTTATGGACGGTCCTTGAAGTTCCGAGGATGGTTTAACACGGGGAGCGCTTCACATTGAACACGACTAACGGACGTACACTCATCGTCGCTGGCGGACGCTTTCATTGGGGAGATCTCCTTTTCCCTGATGTCGGTTTCTGCGGGCAGCGAATTCATCCAGACCAATCCATATTTCTACGACGGACGATCACAACATAACGCCGGCTTCGAGTCTCCCGTAGTCCGACTGTTGGATGGGCTGCGGGAAGCGATTTCTTCCAGCGCTAACTCATTGTTCTGTTTCAGTCAGCTCTTCACTTCTGAACTTAAGACGGGCCTTCATCGCAGCTCTGGGATCCCTCTGCCAGTTATGTTTTAGGCATGGATCTTAAAATTCCGTTGTTTGCTGGTCTCGAGTAGAGACATCTTCTTGCCGCCACCGTCATACCATTAAAACAGTTTTTATGTGATGTTTCAGATTGACTCTTACAGTCATTAGGGATATTCCCTAGACGCTGTTCGGGGACAGGGGGATGGTTTAGAGGGTAGTTGGGTCCGCGCGGCAGCGGATCGAGTCCCACAGTACCATCCCTTGGCCGAGAAGGTCTGCGTAAGAGCATTTCATCCTCTAAAACAAAAACAAAAAATAGTTTATAAATGCATAAATTTTTTCTGGAATGTTCCTAGTTCCTACTTATTAGTTTTCAAAGTATTACAAATATATACCATAGGGTATGTTTATTGTTAGTCTAAACCTAGTTGCACAAATTTTTTACCATACGTTTTTAGATAATATGATATTGTATGACTTAAATATGTTCAAACATCATAATTTGTCTTAGTTATTGTCTTAGTTGTTTCTTGTTTATGTAGTATATTTTTAAAACATATTCAATATAATAAATATTTTACTGTAATTACTAGTAATAGTAGGCCTACACACATTGCAGTATGATTATAATATTTATCAAATTGAAAACTATACCTTGCGCAAAGATTCGTGGCGGCTGAGAGTTTAGGACGGTCGGGGAGGTGACCCTACCCTAATTAGCCCTCGCTCGGCCGCTCCGGGTTATGGTCATAAGTCACCTACTGG
The DNA here is from genome assembly GCA_018207615.1 of Philaenus spumarius. NCBI lineage: Eukaryota > Metazoa > Arthropoda > Insecta > Hemiptera > Aphrophoridae > Philaenus > Philaenus spumarius. Next base: position 15,875 of record JAGFPH010004508.1, on the reverse strand, counting down.
GCTCAAGGCACAGTCGGTAAAATTTTTCGCATTTCGCCATAGAGTGTAAAAATAACGTAATTTTTGTAATCTGCACCAAATAACAAGAACATTAAGTCCAAACACGATATAATTGCGATGCTATTAAGTATTCACTTAGTTTTAAGATAAAAGACAGTTTACAGAATAAGATATATTTTTACGATTTTTTACAAACTATAGCTATTTACAATTTTGTACATGAAGTGTAATCCAGATTCTCACAGGAGCTAAATGTGAAACCATATCCCTGAAAAAGAAAATATTTTTAGCAACATGTAGTTTGTCAGACTAATTATTGATCAAATAAAGTGACAAGCAAAAAAGATTTTCTTAATTTTGGCTATTTACTAGTCAATTGTATATTAACCGATTATTTATGTGTCCTTTATCATATATATATATGGCTTGATTAGTGCTCTTTAAATAGGCGTATGTTTAAATAACAAGAACATTAAGTCCAAACATGGTATAATTGCCAAGTAATTAAATATTCACTTTGTTTTAAAATAAAAGATAGTTTACAGAACAAGATTAAGAATATTTAGTAACTAGGCCTAGATTGAACCAACACATGTTTCAACACACACAAACCAATTAAAACTTGTGTTGTGGAATTTAAAAATAAGACAAACTATGTTACATCCTAATTAAAAATAAACAAGACATACTATAATTTAATAGTAGGCCTATTTATTGATAATATACGGTAATTGATAGTGAGTAACCAATACTAACAGCTGATTTCAAAATACAAAACAATTGTTTCTATTTCTAACTTTTTGGTTAGGTTTTTGATTAAGTATAGACCTCAGCCTTACTGGTTCTTTTAACCTTTATTATAAGTGCTGTTATAAATTATACGAAATAATTTGATTTGAATATTTAACATTATTTACTACCTTAGTTTTGAGGTTATTATTAATCCTACGACTTTATTATAAATAAATCATAACATATGTTTTTAGAAGGTTCCATCAGGGGGTTGGAGTGCGGATCGCGCTGTGGTCTCCCCTAGTTGATAAATAATTTATATTTTATCTACATATCATACACATTTAAAGTCTAAACATACGCCTATTTAAAGAGCACTAATCAAGCCACATATATCTGATAAAGGACATACTAGTAAATAGTCTAAATTAAGAAAATCTATTTTATTTGTACCTTTATTTGATCAATAACTAGTCTGACAAACTACATGTTACTAAACATATTTTCTTTTTCAGGGATATTCTTTCACCTTCAGCTCCTGTGAGAATCTGGATAACACTTCATGTACAAAATTGTAAATAGCTATAGTTTGTAAATAATCTTAAATATATATCTTGTTCTGTAAACTGTCTTTTATTTTAAAACAAACTGAATACTTAATAGCATCGCAATTATATCGTGTTTGGACTTAACGTTCTTGTTATTTGATGCAGATTACAAAAATTACGTTATTTTTGCACTTTATCCCGAAATGCAAAAAATTGTACCGACTGTGCCTTAAGCCCAGTAGCCGAGTCATGACCATAACCCGGATCGGCCGAGCGAGGGCTAATTAGGGTAGGGTCACCTCCCCGACCTTCCTAAACTCTCAGCCGCCACGAATCTTTGCGCAAGGTATAAACGACTGAAAGCATACATTGATTTTATTGAAATTTGTTTTTAGCAATGCTAATTGAATATCAACAAAGTACTTACCAACGGGGTGCATAAAATTGATTCTGTACACATACTCGTATCCCTCTTACCTGAAAAAACATACAACTACATTAATTACAATTCGACCACGCAGCTGAACCGCTGACGTGAGTTAAACAAATTTACAAAATTAAGTTTATAGGCCTATGTTTTAGGGTTTCAACCATCAATTTGGGAAATCAGTCTATTCACGACGGTGCTGAATAGCTGCAAAATGGTTCGCACGCCATTCCGCATATTGGGAGTATCTTCAATACACAAAGCATTGCGTGCTTCACACGCCAAACCCACTGTAGAATATATTTACCCCCTACATACAAACACACAAAAAAACAAACTTTATCTCTTTATAATATTAGTAGGCCTACAGCTGATGAAAACTTGTTTTGCAATTATAAAAAAAAAACTCTAAATTTCCCAACCAAAGGCAATTTTATGAAAACGTTAATTATTATACCTTATTTTAAGATTATAATCTTTGTGAAGGAAAGTTTTATCTGTATTCGTACTTCAGTAATAAATTATAAATTACCGGACAAAGTTTATTTTATGTGCTGCTACATTGGCTTGCTGTTGTTTAAATTTGCTTCCTAAAATCGTTGCAGGATATGTATTTTCAATACGCAAACTAAAAACATTTCCATATTTATTTAAATATAATAATTTAAGTTCATAATGTATCCTATACTCTAATACGAGCAATGTCTGTTTGTACGAGCAATCTCGAGATCCAGCCTAAGGATTTTGCTGAAAGTTTGGGATTAGAGGCTTTTGGGTCTAGAAAATTGATTGGTGAAAACCACTACCTCAGGAAAACTCGTATTTTTCTAAACAACTCATTTGAAAATTGAAAATTTGTAACATTGGGCTTATGGAGTTTAAAAATCATTAGCCTACGTATGTTTATTGACTATAATAATCAGCTGTTTCCTATATTATTTCCATTATCAGCTGATTTCAAGCTTAAAACCATTTTTTAAATTTCTAACCTTTAAGCTATTTTTGTGGAGAACGACATATGTTGAAGTATTTTCATTTCGTATTAGAGTAGGGTATAGGACAAACAGTTCATATGTACGTAAGTTCGAAAAAATGTTCATATTTATTCAGTATGTGATTTGTACATACATTTTCCTAAAAAAAAAAACAATAAAAACAAAATACCGAGTAATGCTCGGTTGCCCAGATACTGGTTTTTAAAATACCTGGTAGTAGGAAAATACGTAATGTGCTTAGAATACAATATGCTCCAAAAGTATAAATACTGAAGTTGTGATAGTTTTAAATTATTTATGTTTAGACAAATATACAAAGTAAAAGGAAACTGAAAACTTAATGTTTTTACATAAGTTCTAGATGCCCTACATTAGATTTTAGCAATGACTTCATGTAGTTGAAGACATTGGAACTACTGAACCGATTAAAAAACAAGTTTTACTAGTATAAAGCTACACTATCCCTGAATAACATTAGCTATAATTCATTTTGATAAAAACATTTTTATTTCAATATTTGTAAATTTAGTCGAAAAAAATCTTAGGTTAGGCCTACATTGATAAACCGGCATATTTCTTGAAGGTATTTAAACTCAAACTAAAAACAAACACAAAGAAACCCCTTGAAAAAGCCTTACTGCATTATAATTCAAAATCTGTCGATACATATTACAAATAAAACAGCTAATTTGGTTCACAAGCATAACATAATTTTATTTTTGGCCTATACTAAACCACACGTTTCTTGAACGCATTTAGATTTATTATCATAGCAACCAAATTGGCAAATTTAGAATCAGGTGTTTATTCTTCACAACCAACTCTTTTTACAGGTTATTTAATAAACAAACACAAACAACAAAAAAGAATTACTATATCATAATGTTACGCCATCGAGTACCTGTGGCATTAAGAAGGAAGAAAAGTTACAGTGGATCGATTTTAAATTGGAGGTCGCAGCGTAACCACTCGAAAAGCCACAAAAACACCTTGTTCGCGATACTACATACAACGCCCTTAAACCTTAAAAAAAACTAGCTCCTGTGGGAGAGTACACTTACAAAAAAACATACACATACATATATATATATTACATAGGCAACAAATCAAGATGAGGTTAGGTTATTGATCCTAAATAATGAAAAATATATAAATATTGACATGAGATTTTATTAAAATAGGCATTTGGCAATAGCAAAAAACATAGCAAAGAAAATATGTCTCAGATGAGACAGGTAAATTTAAATAATAAAAAAAATCGTTGGCCAACTTTAAACAACCTTATGGGTATAAAAGTAGATTTAAAAAAAACAAATTTCTATTTTATAGATCAAACAGGCATGTTACTATTCATTGATAGTACTTTTCTTAAACTACCACATGGTTTAATTATATAATTTGCCTCATCTCGTTTGAGATGAGAAATAAATAAATCACTGTCACTGCAAATACATTTGTTTAGATTTTGATGGAGTGTCTGTAGCTCCCAAACTTGAACCAGCAAAGTTGGTAGCAGTACGAAATTACTTTTCCAAAGCAGAAAGTATTTGCAGGAGGAAGTGCAGCATTTCAAGAGCTGCGTGTAGCGGCTAGGCTCGATGCAGATTGGATATTTTTAAAATGGCCGTTAAGACCGTTGAATAAAGACAGGCTTCGAGAAGGTTCCAAGCAGCTGATGGAGTATCGCGATAAGCAACTTAAATAGATAACGCGGTAAGGCAACAGAATTGCTTGGAGTAAAGATAAAGTTTGTCGTTGTGTCGCCAGATGGCGGGAGCTGCCGGTTTCGGAAAGATGGTAAGAACAGAATAGTGAAATGTTTGGGAAAAAGTTTCAATAATTCAAACACCAATAACTTTTAAAATTATGCCAACATTGTTTACCAAGCCTATTTCACCAGTTTGAATTACCGATTTACAGTATCAAATTTTGGTCACATTTTATTACTTGAAAATTTAATCTCTTCTAAAAGTAAATAACCTCTGTCCCTTGAAAATAGCATAGTACAGTAATTATCTGTTTATATATGCTCCGCTGTGGGGGTTGATGAGCGAAGCAAGTAGAGGTGGAGCCCTCTAGTAATATAAAAAAGAACTAACTGTGTATGTTCCTCTATCAACCATATTTCACATCACGCCACAATTGTTCATAACAGAGTCTGGTGGAAGCCCCAAATATTGTTTAAACGTAAGGTTTACACTCGATAGATAGTTGTCAAAATTTAAATTACAAGGTGAAAAATAATTCATGGTACATGATCCTACGAAAAGTTTATTGTTTTCTCATAAAACGATGGCGATAAAACGTTTGATTTAATTTGAAGTAAAGTAAAAACAGATTCTAAAATATTTCTTTGTCAAATTGTCGTAAAACAAGTTTTATAGACTTTCAGTTAAAGTTAATGTTCTAAATAATCAGTTTCCTTTGTTATAAAGTCTGAAAGGTTTTCAATTCAAACCCTTCCAGCGTTCATAAAGACAGAATCTTTGAGTTCAAGTTGTATTACAATTTATCACTGCGATAAAATTCCTACTGCGCTGGAACAGTTTTGAACCAAAAAGTAAATGTGTGCGGTCATGGGATCCCCTCAGGAACGAAGTTCATCACGCCTTTTTTTCAATTCTTTTACCAGCCTTAACGGCAACATTCACAAATAATTTTAATCTTTCAACTGCCGTTTATTATTAGTTTGTTTTTTAATAATAATGGGTAATTAATGACCTTATTTCAACAGTCGAGCACTCTAAAATATATCCTTTTTGGAATACCGTTTTCTATATATGAGATAAGGATGTCCAATCATAATATAAGGAATAATAAGGAATTGAAAACATATAATATCTACCCGGCATATAAAACCACAAATAACCTCGTCAACGTTTTGAAGCCATAAAATAATAATCGATCTTTTGATAGAATGAACACGTCAGGTTCATAAGACTACGCGTAGTGATTGCTCTAAATTTTATATCGGTCAAACTGGACGATCTTTCACCAAACGGTTTAAAGAACTACCTAGGCCCTCGCTATTTGAACAGAGATCCCATTTCGCCAAATACCTCATTGATTTTAACCAGAAATACGTCAATGTTCAAAATAAATTAAACATTCTTCATTCATGCGGAAATGGCCGTTTACTGTCAACCCTACAGGAATTTGAAATATATAGTTCATCTAAATATGATCCAGTTAATTTGTTAAATGATAAACTGCATTATTCATCTAATGAATTAATTAACACAGCCATCAACCTGAGATGAAATTGTTAACCCAATACCATCATGATTGGACATCCTTATCTCATATATAAGATTCCACAAGACCGCAGTTGTAGTACACATGCCCTCCATGAAATGACAAGTGTAACGGAGTCCTAGTGTGATATGTGAAGTTGATTTTTCAGTGTATATATTTAAATTTGTGCAAGTTTTTGTGTTTTTTAATGTTTTATGTTAATTGTGTACAGTTTGTTACGACGTGTTCCACAACAGTGGAATGAATAATTTTTGAGGTCGATGTGATGATGGTGGCATGAACCACCGAAACCGGTAATCCAAAAAGGATATATTTTAGAGTGCTCGACGGTTGAAATTAGTTAATTAATTACCCATTATTATAATAATTGCATTCTTGGAAGCTAAAAAACATCATGTTTGATTTTTATACAAATATTTATTGCTTCCAAACGTTTAATGTATTACAATAAAGGTGTAGAATTAATTATAACATCAAAGCCAAGATGGTAAACAAAGTTAAATGTCCATTCATATTATACATTCAATAAACATAAAATGTTGGTTCATCAGTCTAGGCCTAACCTAAAATTAATGTGAGTATGTTTAATTTATTTTACCCATCTTATCGGCAACATACATAAAAAAATTTTAGGTTACGCCTAGACTTAAAATTTGTGTATGTATGTTGCCGTTAAGGCAGTTAAATACAATTAAATATACATATAATATATTATTTACCTTTTAGGTCCGTCTTGTGACTTCAGTTGCGAAGATTATGACTAGTTTCGGGGTCTGGACCCCATCATCAGATACTAATTCCACTCATATGAGCACGTCACACATTAAAAAAAACACACACACACAACACATACACAAACACCTCAACATAACAACATAACAAGGAAGATTAATGAATGCGAATGAAGAATTTGAAATATACAGAGCATTCAAAAACGATCCGGATAATATCTTAAATGATCATCTTTCATTCCAATCGCATCGGTTGTATGATACGGCTTTAAATTATTTAAAGAAAGCGCCTAACAGAGGCCGTTATCAGCTTGACTGTTAACCCTTGCCGGCAGTACGTAGATAGACATGACCGAGTGCACTACGGTGGCAGACACGTTGAGGTTTTTATGTGTGTTTGTGTATGTGTTGTGTGTGTGTGTGTTTTTTTAATGTGTGACGTGCTCATATGAGTGAAATTAGTATCTGATGATGGGGTCCAGACCCCGAAACTAGTCATAATCTTCGCAACTGAAGTCACAAGACGGACCTAAAAGGTAAATAATATATTATATTTATTTGTGACTTGGCACCCAAAAAATGAATATCAAATTAAATATACACACAATAACTTTAGGTTAGGCCTAGACTGATGAAATTTTTTTTTACGTAGATTGAATGTACTTCAGCGTTTGACGGTAATAACTGAAGTACGACGGACGGAACCAATCGTATCTTAATTTAAAGTGTTGAACCAAGACACATGTTTCTTGAATGTGTTTACATTCATTGCAATAGCAACAAATTAATAACACTTTTTAAATAATAACACAATTAATATCACATATAACTTTAATGTTGTACCGTAGTAAGAACATTTTTTATATATTATTGTAGTAAACTGATTTTAGTGAAGAACGGTTTTACCTTTGTTATGTTTACGAACATAAATATTTAAACATTTTTAATAACTTACATTATTAAAAATGCTTTAAGATTTAATATAAACATAACTCGGGTGTAAGAAGACATAAATTATTTGAGGTAAAATTGCAGTGAGTTTTATTACATCCAGATCATTTCAAAACGCACGTAATGTTATTTATTATCTGAAGCAATAAGAGCATGACGTCAGAGCTGAAGACTGCAATTCCATTATTGTTAGTAGGAAAAGATGTTACATGAAGTATTGCGTTACTGGTTAACTTTGTGCCGTTATTTAGCCTGCCGCAATATTAAATCTTCTATCTTTAATAAAAACTACATACTCCCTTTACCGACTTTCTCCTATTCCAAGCAGTTATCCTTTTGCCCGCTAGGTAGCAACTCTGTGTAGTCAAAGCTATCTGAGCTTCCCAGCTGTTTCCTTATCTCTTACTTTGACCTGCTTCTTGCTTAGGCATCGAATCTTCCAGAAGCCGTCCGGCGACATATTGCTTGCTGTTACTACGATGTTAAGACGTATTTTTGGCTGCTTCTAATGTGAAAGTTGTTGTGGAGGAAAGTGCGTTTTGTGTAATGTAATGTAAGGTTTTCGGAGTAAGTTATTTATGCAGCGTATTCTAAAAGTAAAAGTTAATGTCGTTTATTCTCTGAAAACATATTGTAATGTTTTGTAACGTCTTTCAAGATATACTCCGTATTAACCCAGGTAACGATTTGCTTTCATTATTATTAAGTTTAAGATTTTCAAACTGTCGATATTCATCCATATATATATTAATTGTGCCTAAATATAATGCTATCTTTCTTTTAATTAAAATTCTGTTAATCAAATTTAAAACTAGAGTCAATCATATCTAACCTAAGCTTTTATACAATCAGACTGTAAATGTTTTTTTTGCTTCTAACTTTTGCACTTTAAAATGTTCATAATTGAAGAACTCTGTAAAACCATATGTTTAATGGACAGTTGTGTCGTTAACTTATTTTAAAATCAGTTTGGAAATAACTATAAACTTTAAAGCATTCTGCTATTACTATCAAGCATGTTCCAACTGTAATGTTTTTGACAAACTGTAACAAGCATTATGCAGCACCATTTTAAACATGTTTTTTCTGCATAATGTCAGATCAGTAATTTTGACTGTGTTTGGTCTGTTCTACAGTTTAACTGGGTTCTACATCTGGCTAAACTTTTCTACATCTGGCTAAACTTTCTACATCTGGCTAAACTTTTCTACATCTGGTTAAACCTTTTCAACCATCTGGCTAATCTTTTTCACCATCTACTCAAAATTTTCAACAGTCAACTTATATAAAAAAAAAAGAATAGAAAACATGCTTATGGATAATCTTTTTTAATTTTGAATTGTTATAATTTACAAACTTTATTTCCAGTCTACATAAACATTTTATTCACCAGCTACTAAACTACAAACCTGTTTTTATTATGTGCAAATCTACATAAACATTTTAAAGGTTGTTTCTACAGAGTGTCTCTTGTGATTGTAATGTATATTTATTAAATTTTTGTCTAGGTTAAGTTATTTAAATATAAGGGTGGTGCGCAGCTAGCTACTTTTCGACACTTACAATCCTCTAGGGATTCTTCTAAATTTATTCTAATTTAAAGGTGACGTCACAGACTAATTTATTTTCAGTTTAGTCTATTATTTTTTATTTGTTTATTTTTCCAAAATTTTCTTTTAAAATAAACATGTTGGTTGATCAACCGTATACCTAAACAGGTATACCAAAATTAGGTATAATAACTCTTTCCTTGTTAAACGTACACGCTATATTATAAGCTATATAGTAAAACTTTACTGTATATGAATGATTGTTTTTTTGTCGAAATGTTATCTTGTAATCTTTTGTTAAAATTACTTA
>JAGFPH010004507.1:32239-47117 GCA_018207615.1 Philaenus spumarius | reverse complement strand
CAAACATTCTTAATTAACCTTGTATGACTTTCCACATTTTGCATTAACAAAAAATGTGAATTCTGGATAACAGGAATGTTGTTCAAACATTTTTGAATAAACTTGTATGACGTTCCACATTTTGCATTAACAAAAAAATGTGAATTCTCTATAACAGGAAGGATTTTCAAACATTTTCGATTATTAAATAATAACAGAAAATTACTACAAGTGTTTTACCTGTTATTTAGTCTGTCGCGTGACTTCGTTATGCTTATAATATTTACGACGCGTTTCGAGATTTTAGTCTCGTCTTCAAGTATTCAACACTTCTGAGGTCGTCTTATATTTATAAGAATCACAAACACATTAGATACAAAAAGTACACAGCTCATAACATTTAGCGCCAGACGATTGTAGTCGGTAAGTGTACACCGACCCGTGGTCTATGGTAAACTCAAATGAAATGACTTGGATACAAAAATTATGAAACTAAAATTTTGGATAAACTTTATTGAGCCGGTCTATTCCTCCCCCCCCCCCCCCCCAGAAAATATCATATGGGTGCCCATGCTCATGGCAACAATACCTAATATTAATACAACATTTTGTACGAGAATGTAATATTTTGTAGATGTACGAGATATAAACTTTTAAGCCGTCAATCATCATAAGTAGACTTTTTCCTGATCTATTTCTGAGCACAATTCGGACAAACCAACGTACCTCAAAATTCAGTTATTTGTTGTCTAATTTCCCTGATCTGCAGTAAGAATAAGCGGAAACGCTGTATGAAATTTTCCCACGATCACAAAACCACCACATGGTTGCAAAGTGAACTGCAATACATTGAATGTCCGCATGGCACTAAAGTACAACTTCGAAAAGTTTATCACGCTACAAAAACTAAATAAACCATCTTGAAAACAAAATTTCATCTATAGTGAAGATTTCTTTGTTTAGTTCGGGGCGTTTCAGAACAAACTATTTATCACTTCTTTGAGGTATTGCTTCTAGGCCAAATAAAATATTATTACCATTTTTATTTTGTTAGTTGTCAATTTTCAAAAACAGATTGACATACTAAGTTGAAATTTTGAATGGAGTTTTATAGCATATCGTTTTCATACAAAAATATAATAACGTTTTCCAACTCCCAATTTGAAATGGCGGTAGTTTAAAATGTTAGGACAACAACATTGTCGTTTAAAACACACAAGAACCAAAATATTTTTACAGTTTGTGGCCTAAAACTAGGTTATTTTTTTATCCCCAGAAAAATGCTAAAACCATTATATTTTTTTTTCATCTGGTTTTTGAGATATTTAACATCAAACCTTTTAAACAACCGCTATTTTGAATTGGCGGTTGGAAAAAATGTATCATTTTGTTCAGTTTTACCTTTACGCTATACAAGTGTACGTAAAATTTCAACGTAATATAGCGATTGGTTTTATAGATAACAATTGTCAAGTAAACAAAACCCAAATGGTGGCTGTAGAAAACTAAATACTTTCTAGCGGTTTAATAATGATATTGTAAATTTTCTTTTTCCGAGTAACGATACCTAAAGTATTGGTAGAAAGTTCTGAGTATTTGATACTACTTTCTAACTAAAACGGTCTAGGACAAAAATCTGTTCAGACGTTTTAGCCGCAGCCCCTTTCAAAGGCTAGGCCTACTGCTATTGTTCCACAGTTAAGTTGGCATCATGTAAACTATTCGTAAACTGAGATACAGCCGTATTAAAACTAAAACAATTTTTTTTACAGAGATTTATGAGAAAAGTAAATTCCAGGTCGATGTTGGTTTAGTAAAATAATTTTAAACAGTTATATACGTAGTTTGCAGTGCCAAACTGAGCAGAACCAATGAATACTTAAGCGTTAAGAAGCGCAGGTTCTGTGTAATAAATTCTAATAGATTTTTCTAACTTGAAGTAGTAGTACAGCAATGAACCGCGATGCAGCGCTGGCAAACCATTTAACTCGCGGTGAAGTGCGAGAGAGCGCGAGATGCAATGTTTTCTTCTCCTCTCTTTCTGGTACGTGGCGACCGGACAAAGCGAGAGCGACACTTAGTATGTCGCACTCTCTCGCTCTTGACCGCGCACAAAATGGTTTGCCAGCGCTGCGTCGCGGTTCATTGCTGTACTACAACTTCGAGTTAGAAAAATCTATTGCAATTGAGTCCATAAGACCTGCGCTTCTTACCATTTAAGTATTCATTGGCAGAACCGAACGAATACCAAAACGATAAAATAAAATACTATACTGAGAAGATTTCACGTGTTTGTTTATCAAACAAACTGAACTTTATCTAGAGGTCAGGTATAAGTTTTACCCACGTCCCGAGGGTCCCATATGTGACCGTGTTTTTTGTATATACTGTATTTATATGTACAAATGTTTCTCTTTTGACTCCCGGGGTAGGAACGGGCAAGCAAGTAGTATGACATTACTGACAAAAAATACGAAAAAGTAAGTCGTAATTTTTAAGTGGATAACAACCACATTAAAATTGTTGATGCAATCTGTTACGTACATTTGATTACCCATTAAAACAAACTATCATGAATCTAAACAAAATTGAGTTTTAGTTTTACTAATCTTGTACATAACTAAATTTTTCGACAACTCGGCTATGGCTGATATGCGGGAAAATTTATTTTCTGGTCTATGTTTGTATTAAATGTTTTCTTTATTTTACATTTAGAACAAGTGACCCGCATATAATTTAGAATCGCCCTGTGTATTATTTGTACAGTACATTAATGTCAACTGAATGAGAACAAGTAGTAGGACGTATACGGACCCAAAACACATATTTACTATAACTCATGTAGTGAACTCGGTGACTTTTATATTTTTTAAATGTGTATTGTGTTTATATGTTCGTGTATTTACTGCGTGAAGTTTTTGTGTTCGTGACAAGCGCGAAGCCTGATAATGTCTCTGTGCAGATGAAACGGCCGTAACTAAGTAATATTCAAAAAGGATTATTTTAAACAGACTTGTAAATGTAAATACAATAAATATACATAAATAGCTTCTGACGATGGAGCTCGTCCGAAACGTGTCGGCGAAGGATATTACATCCTAGAACAGCAGCTTTTGTACTTTTGCAGCTTTTTTATAATCGAATACCGGCTGACAGAACACAAATACTGTACGAGGGTAAATTATAACAATTCGTGCATTATTAACCAACTAAAAATATTTGAAGACTTCGCAAGTAGCGGCGTGTGCAGATAGTCTAAATATAGTAAATACGTAATGTTTGTTATACTGAATTAACTCCTCTGCTGCGGTTAAGGGTCTGCTCCAGTAAACGAGAAAGCAACCGGAAACGCAAGCGCTTCTCTCTATAGCCGTATCTAAACAGCGCAATTTCTTGCAGCTGAACGCCTAATTTGAAACCATTTTATTAATCCATCTTTTGCACAATTGGGTGCTGAAAAAAAACCCAAATATTCTTTATAAAATTGCGGATCCGGCTTGCGTTTAACTTTTAATTATACATTTTTCATTGTGTAAAGAAAAAAGTTCAAACTTGGTACTTCAATAATGACGATTACCTGACAAATGAAAAAACTTAAAAAATGTGAAACGCAAAACGGATGCTGAAAATGAGTCCTTGCAAACAATTTTATGATAAAAAACAAACGAAACAAATGGTCTGAAATTTAACATCGCTCTTGTGGGATAAAATCCAAGATGGCCGTCACTACAGCAGACCCTTGAGCTAAATTTACAGTAATGTCTTTAGATGGTAAATCCCTTTTACATTTTTCAACTTAAAGTGTTCGTGCCCGACTAGGTAAAAGAAGTGATATATGTCGGAAGTTATCATTTTTTTATTAGCAGGTCTTTCTCAGCATTTTTACATAAATCGAATTAATCATTGTAAATACAAATTTCGGGTTTCTTAAATTTTGGTGACATTAGTGCCAATTTTTTTCTAAAAAAGAATAAAAATATGAGCCGTAAGTGATCGATCAAAAAATAACAATAGTAAAGTAGTCGATCAAAGTTACGACAGAGCCTTAAGGGTCTGCTCCAGTAAACGAGAAAGCAACGGGAAACGCAAGAGCTTCTTTCTCACTATATCCCTATCCAAACAGTGCAATTTCTTGCAGCTGAACGCTTTGACATTGCCTCATCTCAAACCATTTTATAAGTCTATCTTTTGTAATTGAGTGTTAAAAAAAACTGAATATTCTTTATAAAATTTAGGATCCGGCTTGAAAATTACTTTTCATTATTAATTTTTTATTGTGTTAGGAAAAAAATTCAAATTTTGTACTTACAAAATGTCAATTACATAACAAAAGAAAAACATTTTTTTTTAAATCTAAAATGCAAAACGGATGCGTATTGTAATTGTGCTTAAAATGAGACCTTGCAAATAATTTTATGATAAAAAATAAACGAAATAAATGGTTTGAAATTTAACATTGCTCTTATGGGATAAAAATCCAAGATGGCCGCCACTACAGCAGACCCTTAAATCTATGCTTTGAAATGAATGTTGTAAGATAGGTTTACTTCGTACTGATATCCTTATAACTGCTTGGCGATAACACAAAGATCCCAGGACCAAGACGTTAACACTTTGATAAAACAGACTATGTGTCTATATTCTACAGGCGTTTCCACTCAACTGAACAGGCCGTACTGAAGGGCAGGAGAAAATTACTTTTTCAACCTAATAACATCTCCAGCGTTTACCGAGTAAAACACTAATTTCAGCTGGTTTTATTTTCCAAAATTGCTTACTCCCTCTCTCTCTCTCTCCTATGCGGTTATTATCACGATAACCCGGTTCCATATTTATTATCCCTGATTTTTTTTTTACTCGTTACGATCGGTTTTAATCAGTAGTGGACTCCCGATTATACAACGATTTTGAACCGATTATTTTATCCACAGAATGAGGAGCGACTTAAGCGGAGCCGTGCGTCAGCTGCGGACGGAAGACCGGCGCGGAGAGAGAATCATTATTGAAAATTACCCACAAGATGAGGTAATTGCCCGGTTTTTATATTTCGATCGAGGTCTTGTTTTTTATCCGTCGTTCACTCGGAGCAGAACGATTTCGGGGTGTTATTATTTTAAAGTGTTTATGATTTCTTCTAGGAATTTGTGGAAGAACTTTACGTGAAAAGCGTCTTCACCCCGAAGTCGATTCGACTCTTCGCTCAGCAAATAGATTTATAACTAGGGATAGCAACAATTTATCGATACTTCGGACCCCGATATACAACTTACATTTATTACGCAAAATATCAAAAACGTTACACTATTTTTGTGAATATTGACAATTAACCTGTAATTACAATATTTTAATCGCTTATGCGATTTTAAAATAGAGGATCTTAAGCTATTTGTATTGCACGATCGCGAAATAGACTAACAGGGTTGCCAGATTTGTCGGGACTATACAGGTGTAGAAAAAGTCTGGTACCGGTTTAATATTCCGTAAATAAACAAAATTTGAAGGTAGATGTGATTGAGGAACCTACTCTATGTAAAAATACTATTTTATTAAGATTTCAAAAAATGTTTGAATGTAACTTTGATTTTTATTAAATGGGAAGGTGGTCATGTGATACATCATTTCGATGTGGAATTTCGAGAGAAAACCAACGGTGAAATTTGCACTTCCGTATCTTTAACCCATTAAAAATGGCAGCCAAAAAACAACGAAATCGTGTTTTCCGATTTTGCTCCATTTTGCTGTACTATTAAAAAAAATCTAATTATTATACTTTTTGGAATTAAATAAGCTTTCAAACGATATGCCGCACAACGATATTTGGGAGTATGTAAAAAAATGTATTACAGCCATTTTGATTTTTTTCAAAATTGATTTCGAGTGGTTCAGTTGTGGAGCATATCGTTTGAAAGCTTATTTAATTCTGTATGAATAATAATATTTTTTTTTAATAGTAGGCCTACAGCAAAATCGTTAAACACGATTTCGTTGTTTTTTGGCCGCCATTTTTAATCGGTTAAACATATGGACGGCAAATTTGATCGTTGGTTTCCTCTTGAAATTCTACATCGAAATGGTGTATCACATGACCACCTTCCTATTTAAAAAAAAAACAATGTTTCATCCAAAATGGCGGATCCAAGATGGCGGAATTTTTTTGAAATCTTAATAAAGCAGTATTTTTACCACGAGTAGGTTCCTCAATCACATCTACCTTCAAATTTGGTTTACATACGAAATATTAAACCGGTGCCAGACTTTTTCTACACCCTTTAAATAGTAAACTGTTCTGTAAAGTAACACGACTTCCACACTCTCCTATTCCAATGCGTTTACTGGAACAACTAAGAGTCACTTCAGTTGTAAATTTTGATCACAAAAACAAACTTTTATCTACAAATTATGACCCAAATAACATATCATAGATTAAAACATGTAATTGCAGTTCATAAACACATATTTATCACATTACGTATTATACAACACTACATTTATACGCTCTACGTACGAAAAATAATAACTTCAAACGTTAATTTTTTATATTTAGTTCTATATTTACAGTTCATCTTCGTCGTCTGCAAACATATCAGGTGATGGTGGTAAAGTAAATGTAGTCTTACAATACCACTAATCTACTGAACTACAATATATAATTCAACATTCCATGGGCGCCCATATGATATTTTCTAAGGGGGAGGGGCTAGACCGGGGTATATGGGGCTTAACACGTTCCCTGCTAAGGACGCACATGTGAGCTAGACACGGAACACTATGAGAAGCGGCCGACGCGACGAACAGTGCATTGCACGCCAACCCCCGTTTTGGGAGTATTTTCAATACACAATGCATTGGTGCTTCGCACGCCAATCCCCGTGCTAGGAGAATTTTCAATACACAGAGAATTGCGTGCTTCGCACGCCAATTTTACGCCTATGTGCTATGTGCGTCCGCTTTAAAATATTAGTGATTATTACGTAGAAAGGTTAAACAATTTAAAAATAAAGTAATTTCTACTCATTTAGACTATAAATATAAAAAATAAAAGGTCAGCTCCTAGCATAGAAAGTACGAAATTTGCGTAGCAGTGAACGTGTTAAGGAGTACCCTCCCCTCCTTCAGCAAACGGAGTCCAGGGACATTTTTGACCTACCCAACAAAACTTGGGAAAATTTTGGAAGCCAATTTGGCTGTTCTGGTGAAATATTAACCCACACAGTCTGTACCTTTACACCGTCAGTGAATACACAAAGACCTACAACACTCCTAGAGGCTGCACCAAGTAGTGACCCAGCAGCTTGTGCTTGAACTCTTGTAAAAAATAAAATAAAAGTATGTAAAATCAAACGGCACATAACATTTAAAACATATTTCAGTGCTCATCTCTTTAAAGAAAAATACCTGAATATGATTAATAATATACATATTTGTATATCAGCCTAGGGTCTTGTTTAGTTTCTTATATCAGGACGCATGTAGCAAAACAGCAAAAACCTAAATTTTCACCGTACCGTAGACTCTAAATTATAAATATAAATACTGATGTGATATCTGCAGGAAGGCGTGTAGTAAACTTACGCCTGCCAACTAATTTTTAAACCACTTAAATAAATCACACGCCAACGGTATGATTAAAACGGCTATTGGAAGGAATCCGTATAATTGAAATACAAATATTCTGTCACAGACTGCAGTGGTTAAACGTATTTATACGTCCCTTATGTTTACTTTATATAGGTTATGTCTGAAGTAGCTTTTAGAAATAGTTGTAACGAATATCGTGTAATCGAATAAGACAAAATCGTAATCCAAATTAGGTAAAAATTTACTTTAACTTGTCAATCGATTTGTAAGGGAATTTTATATAATATGAAAGAACACATCTAACTGATTCTAAAAACAAAATAAAAATTTCCCGGGAAATAATATTTATAGGAGTTATGAAAGAAATAAAAGTTGAAATTATATAGGTTAAGTTTCGACTTTTCCGCAATATTTCACGTAATTATAAGAAAATAAATCACTCAACATACACCAAACACGTAAGAATTAAATAAAGTAAACAATATTAATCCCGAAAGTACACACAAAGCAATAAAATTATAAAATAATGTAACGTAAATTACGCAAACAATAACATCGTACCGTACCTTTAAAAACAATAGAAACTACACTATAACTGCGTAATTGAAATAGAATTTCATCAACGTTGCCAAATCGAACAATAGGTTATTGTACTGAATAGGGTGTGTATAAATCTGTATCTGTAACCTGTGGACTACTAAACAGCTTACCGCATCATTTGAATCTCATTGATTCTGTAATTAATTAGCCGAGCGTATCACATTATATAATTAAAATTTAAAAAAACCTAAAAGGTACTAACCTATACTATTTAGTCACAGTATGTTTACTTTTAACTTCATATGGCCGAAAACAGTATGATTATAATATTTCGTCGTTATTATGACATTATATAATTCAAATTTAAAAAAAACCTAAAAGGTACTAACCTATACTATTTGGTCACAGTATGTTTACTTTTAACTTCATCTGGCTGATAACAGTATGATTATAATATTTCGTCGTTATTATCACATTATATAATTAAAATAAAAAAACAAAACCTAAATGGCACTAACCTATACTATTTAGTCACAGTATGTTTACTTAGTTGAGTTGCCTAAACTGATCGTTTCTACACAAAAAAAGAACGCTGAGAAAAACATGTCGGCACTTTACAATGTAAATTCCCATAACGAACTTTTGATTTGTAAGTTTTTAATATTGTAGCCTACGTGTTGAAGATGGTTAAATATTGCTTTCCCGGCATCATTGAAGTATATAAATACTATATTTATTAAGAAAAAGTTCAGGTTTGTGTGTTTATAGTAGTTTTGATTGACAAGTTAAGGTAAACAAATACCCCAAATTATTTTTAGTTTGGCTAGTTAAATTAAAACAAATAACGTCAACTTACGAGTAATTTGAAGGTAGTTCTTTAAAATAATCGTTTGAACAAACCAATAAAACACATCAGATTATGCGTTAAACCGATTGCGATTAAACACAGAACTTCGTACAATAGAACAATTAATTGTAATACTAATTTGGTTACAAAATACACTCGACGAACATAACCTCAAATACCTACACCGAGTACAAGCACTGATTGAAACGGATGACTCATTGTTGAAGGGGATGGCATTGCGCAACATTTGATAAGCTTAATTCAAGGCATAAGAAATAGGCCTAGATAAGGTTGTGGATAAGTAGATTGTGTCAGGCAAACTAGTACTACTTCGACCCCAATAAATAAATGTTTGCCTACAGCTCCGATTTGGATGCAGTTTTCTCTTCCAGGAAATTACCAGGTAAAACTCTTCGTACGACCAATTTCGGGAGAAAGCGGAAATGCATCGCTGGTGCGTAAAATGCATCTAAACGAGCATCATTTTTTTGAAACCCCTAAAAATGGATGGAAAGCCGCGAAAATCGGTACGCGGGGGTTTTTGGGGGCGCTGATCTCATTTCTGACCATGCGAAATGCCCCCGGTGCACCGGGAGAGTCTGGGGGAAATTTGTGAAGTTGCTATAGAGACTTGAAAATTTAATCTCGAGGGTTTTTATGGGCGCTGATTTCAAAATTCTGACTATGCGAAACGCCCCCGATGCGCTGGGGGCTCCGAGGAGTTGGGGCCGGTGTAGGAAAAGACGTAAGGTTTTAAAATATTTTGACGACTTAAAGGAGTATAGTGAGGATCAGGCCGGGGATGGCAGCTAGTTCGGCTTGTGTTGGGATTGGTCACATGAAAGACGAGAGATAGAGAGAAAAATAGAAAGTACGGAATATCCCCCCACACCCCCCCCCCCCCCCCCGAGGCCCCGAAGGCATTTCGCATAATTAGTCAGAATTTAAATCAGCGTCTCCAAAAACCCTCGAGGGGAAATTTTCAAGTCTCTCTATCGCAGCTTCACAAGTTTCACCCCTCCCCCAGCTCCCCCTCCCCGGTGTACCGGGGGCATTTCGCGTGGTCAGAAATGAGATCAGCTCCCCCAAAAATACCCGAGTACCGATTTTCGCGGCTTTTCATCCATTTTTAGAGGTTTAAAACAAATTATGCACTTTATGCACCCGCTATGCATTTTTGCTTTCTCCCGAAACTGGTCGTATGTAGACTTTTCCCCTGATATTTTTCTGAACACGATGCAGAAAACTGCATCCAAATCGGAGCTGTAGGCAAACATTTATTTATTTTCCAGTACTTTCCCTGGTCTGGATGGCAAATCTCTGCCAGTAGTTCTGTTACTGGTCATTCTGTATTGTGACAAGTAAATAGAACGAATAACTTTAGTATTACTATTACGTAGCTACTGGCATTTTATTGCTTATTATTTTTACACCAATTTAATAGTTGCTTGTTTTATACACGTAATAACGCACAAACACAAAATACTTCCAACTTTTAATTAGGATACAAAATTGAGGTCAACTTGATACTAAATAAATCTTGGGATGTTTCGCATACTTTGACTATATAGTATTTATGTATATACAGTATATAAATACAAATAAAACACATTGGGTGTGCTTAAGACCACACGTTGGAAGTGATAACTTCTATGACCGATTTATATTTTTATCAGTATTAATATTAGAGGAGAATGAAGGTCAACAAATTACACAAGTCAATATATTGTCAAAAATATTATATCATATTTTGAAATTGCATAATTATAGTATAATAACAATAATATTACAATATAGTAATATTATTATAATTATAATATTATTGTATAATAATATTATAATTATAATAACTATGCAAAAAATAGTGATCATTATATCATTTAGTATAATGATTTATTATTGATTTATAGTATTATAATGATTTATTATGCATTATTTATTTAGAGATTAATGATTTTGAGTGAGGTATTAGTGTATTATTCTAAGAATAATTCAATGTGTAAGGGATAATTATTATAATATAATAATTATAATATCATAATAACGTATCATAATATATTACGTATCGTCTATTCCCTCTCCACGCGCTTACTTGTCTATATATACTATGTAACGCCTACTCTCTCTTCACGCTCTGACTTGTGTCTCGCAAAAAGTTGCTTTGACTCGAGATTTCAGAACATAGTCAAAAGTGCCCAACGGGCCAATAAAAGTTCTCACTTCAAAAATAAACAGAATAAGTTGTGCATATTATCTTGATTTATATAAAATGCTTGATTTTCAAAATATATTGATATAAACATCTAAAATGAAAACACTAGAGTACAAAAAAAACAACAACTGAAGGGAGGCTTGGGAAACAAATATTTCGAGGCTAATTGTAAGAACCACAACGAGGCAGTAGTTGAGGGAGTTATGTGTTAAACTATGTGTTTTTTTCATTGTTAGAATACTATTCAAAAATAAACAGAATAAGTTGTGTATATTATCGTGATTTTTATAAAATGCTTGGTTTTCAAAATATATTACTATAAACATCTAAAATGAAAACACTAGAGTACAAAAATAATATGCTATACATTTTAAAGCATTTAAAAGATAGAATATGCATAATACGCATTATACGCTATAAAGGGTTTAGGGAAATTTCATTTTGACAACTTGTTGTGAGCGCAGTATTGGCCTCGACTCGATTTATTACCTTACAATAAATCTTAAATTCTAACTATTTTAGGCCCAGCAAAGCTGAGCGACCAAAAATTATATATTTTATTTTTAAAACATGTGTTATTTTGTTGAGTTACATTGAAATTACTGTGTATATAATAACTTGTATGTGAAGTATCTGTGAGAGGTTTTATTTTATCCAAGTGGATTCTGTATATCGAGTAATATTTACTTATTCATGGAATTAAATAGTTTGTTTGGTGTAGATAATGAGCAATATAATTATTTCTGTAACCAAGCAAATCTACTTAATTGAAAAGAAATGAATAAACAATAAATTAATAAAACGTCGTCCCAAACGTTAGCTTTTGTATGAACTTAAAGGCGAACACTTTTGTCACTGTTAATAACTAGATCATCCCAAGATTTTTTGTGAGAATTTGGAGTTTTATTTTTCATTCCTAAATAAAGAATAAAATGATGCCTTGGATTGTTAAAGGGCATAAAAGAACAAAATGAATAAAACACAAGTCAATATAATATTGTCAAAAAATATTATATCATATTTTGAAATTGCATTATTATAATAATATAATATAATAATTATAATATTGTAATAATATAATAATTATAATATTGTAATATTATTATAATCATAATATAATTATGTAATAATATTGTAATTATAATAAGTATGTGAAAAATAGTAAAAATTATAATGTAAGCAGTATTTATTTAGTAACTAATGATTTTGAATGAGGTATTAGTGTATGCACTCTACATAGAATTTTAAGAATAATTCAATATGCAAGGGATAATTATTATAATAATGATTATCATTATTGTATAATAGTTATAATAACGTATTATTATGTATTATGTATCGTCTATTACCTCTCCACGCGCTTACTTGTCTATATATATACTACTAGATGACCGGATAATGCTTCGCTATTGCAATAATATGGTTATCTACAGCAAATATTACATCTTAAAGTGTTTTAGCTGATTCTGTGTGTATTTTGAGACAATGTTTTTTTTTTACCGCTTGCCTATGTGCTTTTACGCGATTTGTATTAAAAAACGCTTTCGTCTTTTTTTCCTCATTTTTTCGGTATTTGTTCTGGATGCGACCGAACTGCATCGGATGATGATGTACACTGTTCTGATAGGGTTGGAAGTTGAGAAATTTGGAGACCAACGTCTGAAACCTGGGATGGGAAGCTGACTGTATTTCCTCCACACTAATATCCATTGAGTTGTCAGGTAAAGAAGGTGTGAGAGGAATGAGAACATCAAAGTGGCCTTATATTATTATAATTATGCAATTTCAAAATATGATATAATATTTTTTGACAATATTATATTGACTTTGTGTTTTATTCATTTTGTTCTTTTATGCCCTTTAACAACAATCCAAGGCATCAATTTATTCTTTATTTAAGAATGAAAAGTAAAACTCCAAATTCTCACAAAAAAACTTTGGATGATCTAGTTGTTAACAGTGACAAAAGTGTTCGCCTTTCATCAGTTCCCCAGTAAACCTTGCCTCCCTACTCCCTCAATCGGTTCGCCAAAACTCTCCCACAACAAATAACCATCTCTGTACACCTGAAATTCATAGAAAATATTTCGGAAGCTGCTTAAATTTCACAGGAGGTTCGAAAAGTTACCGGTTTGCTTATATCCGCGATATAGTCTTTTTTTGTTGAATAAATATCTCCTGTTACTTTTAAAGTATATGGTTTGAACCTGCGCCAATTGTTTAAAACATGACTAACAACTCTGGTCCTCACCTCAAACCCCAGTGAATCAGTGTCATGTACAATTGAAGCCAAAGAGTAGAATAAGCCTTGGCCATCTGGCCTAGAAGAAACTACTCTGTGAGGAATAGGCACTCCATTAACGTGTACGACCTCCATTGTTGTAATATGAAGCTAAATTTTATATTTAAGTGGGTAAATAATAAGTTACAGTAAAACAAAACAATGTAAAATATTGTTTTGTCAAAATGTACAAAATGTAAAATTTTGTCTAAACTTACTTCAGTTAGACAAAAATCAATCTTATAATAACGTATTATTATATACTATGTATCGTCTATTCCCTCTCCACGCGCTTACTTGTCTATATATACTATGTATCGCCTACTCTCTCTTCACGCTCTGACTTGTGTCTCGCAAAAAGTTGCTTTGACTCGAGATTTCAGAACATAGTCAAAAGTGCCCAACGGGCCAATAGAAGTTCTCACTTCAAAAATAAATAGAATAAGTTGTGCATATTATCTTGATTTATATAAAATGCTTGATTTTCAAAATATATTGATATAAACATCTAAAATGAAAACACTAGAGTACAAAAAAACAACAACTGACGGGAGGCTTGGGAAACAAATATTTCGAGGCTAATTGTAAGAACCACAATGAGGCCGTAGTTGAGGGATTTATGTGTTAAACAATGTGTTTTTTCTTTGTTAGAATAATATTCTGCGAAGACGTTACTTTCGTCAAATTTACGCTTAGAAGGTTTCTGAAATAAACTATTCATATGTAGAATATTGTTTGCCCATGCTGGGTCGAATTAAAGGGACATGGCATCTTGTTTGTTTAACTTCCTCATGTTAGGCCTAACGAAGGAAAGGAGGTGGAACAATAGGCATTCCGTCTGTGCCGTCGCAGCTCCATGAAGCCAATAAAACCTGCTCAAATGATATTTACAGATATCGGCGTGAATCCTGGCACTTGGCCTCGCCCTGGCGCGTTGGGCCAGCGATGTGGGGAAAGGGCGTAAGAGGAGAAAAAAAAAACATTTTCCCACACCGCTTTCTAATGTGACTCATCCTTCAAACGAACTAGTGGATGTTTCCCTCACCCTTAACACGTTCACTGCTACGCAAATTTAGTATTTTCTATGCTAGGAGCTGACTTTTTATTTTTTATATTTATTGCCTAAATGAGTAGAAATTACTTCAATATTTTAAAGCGTCCATAGCATATAGGCTTAAAATTGGCGTGCGAAGCACGCAACGCTCTGTGTGTTGAAAATTCTCCCAACACGGGGGTTGGCGTGCGAAGCACGCAATGCACTGTATATTGTAAATACTCCCAATATGTGGGTTGGCGTGCGAAGCACGCAATGCATTAATTATTGAAAATACGCTCAACATGCGGGTTGGCGTGCGAAGCACGCAATGCACTGTGTATTGTAAATACTCCCAATACGGGGGTTGGCGTACGAAGCACGCAATGCACTGTGTATTGTAAATAC
>JAGFPH010004507.1:0-18755 GCA_018207615.1 Philaenus spumarius | reverse complement strand
TAGGTTGAAGAATTTTAGATTAGGAGTCTGTAATTGCCTTAAACTAAAACCTTTCTATTCTATCCATTACTATATGGTTTGTGATACTAGTTCATAAAGTTTTCAAAGTTTATTGTAATACGTTGTCATTTTGTAGTTATTTATGGTTATCCCAGTTATTTATCCTTATGTACTTTTATTGTTATACTGAACTTTTTTATTATAATTTTACTTTCACTCATTGAATAATTTATATGCAACGTCATCTATCGCATCTAGCAATAAAATCAAGTTTTTTTAAAATGTTACAATATGCATTTTTAGTACACATGTAATGTTTTGACTTTTGCCCATTGCAATGTAAATTCTTAAAGGCAATACAGCACTTACTTACTGACTAGCACTTGAATTTGTAAAATTATAATATGTTCGGGGGAAACAGAAAAAGAAGGGGAGTTTAGAGATTTTCTGACCATAGCGCTACCTATTCGAAATTCCCCACCATAGGTTGGGGGGGGGGGTGGGAGTTATAACCCACATTGGGAAAAATATTTCGCACTTTGTTTACATTAAAATACGCTCTTAAGAGTAACTTATTTTCAACACCTATGCAAATGTCAAGCTACAATAAATTATCAATATATTGCTGACATTATGACCTTTGGTCGAATTGGGCACTGGCACTTCATTTGATATACGATGCAGTATAGTATACGGCCTGGAACACACACGGAGTTTTCGTCCGCCACGGATCATTTGCCGTCGCCGTCATATCAACAGTGGCACGTAGAGTATTATAGAATACGCATTGGTCGGAAAAGTAAACGATCGGTTTACTTACCGCCGACGGTAGCCGTGCAGCCGCTCGCTGCCACTACAATCGACGGATTTTCCACCGTCTCCGCCGAAAAAGTGGCAAACGTGACCAAATGCACGATAATTTTCCTTATTTTAGTATTTTTTTCGTAGAATACTATCCTTCAGCCGCGTGGGTAGTTCGTCAAATCACGAAACCGACATTCTTAAATAATTGAAAAATGTTTCTTCTAGTTCCTCAAATCAGGAAGCACAGTGTAGAATGCTCCAAAATCTTCTCTTCTTTCATTTATTGATTGGATGAACAAAAATAAGTATATTTTTTTGCTTCCTTTTCAATCGGCGACGGAATAACAGTAAAGCGAGATGAACAGTTGCTTTCTGTTCATACCAATAAAACATTAAAAGAAATAATAAATATTGAATAACACACTCCATGATTGATGAACTAGACACTTCAGTTTAATGAATCCCAATGAGGCTTTTAGACGGCGTCGGCGTCGTCGGAAATTTTACCGCCCTGTGTGCACACTTTAAATTCTATGAGCGGCGACGGTAACTAATCCGCAGCCGACAAAAAACGCCGTGTTTGTTCCAAGCCTATGGGGTTAGAGGCAGCTCAGGGAAAGATTTGGCGGGGGATGAGTCATGGTTGCTATTCTAAAATAGGCCTGAATACCAATTTAGAAGTGGAAAATTATACATACCTATATCATTTTAAAGTACTTTTGGGAAGCCTAAAACGTGTTATTTTGCATCTTAATTTAAAAAAAAAATTCCATACCACCTCCCCCGGTTGTTGTAACCCCCCCCCTTCCCCATATGGTCCTCCTTGTTTCCCCTATGCCCCCCCCCCTCTGACTGAAGATTTAAATACAACCAATGGAATTTTAGTTAACATAAAATATATTACAATCACATTAATATTGTACAGGTTTTTTTCATTCTTTCTTTGTACCCACCCTATAATAAATCACTTTGGTAGAATAACACAAGTAAACGCACGCGTCAATATCCGTATGGCGTATTGAAATTCGGCCACCTTACTAATCATATCAAAGTTCCCAAGAAATCTCTAAGTAGTCAACCCGAGATGTTAGCCGCAACATGGGCTCTTATCGGACTACGTTTTTTGCACCGAGTTGCCACAGATGACCAACTTGGTTGTGATGACGTAATATGCACCGAATTCTGACGGATGATAGCATAATGTGCGTTACAGTGTCAAAGGAAGTCATATTAACTTGATAGTTATTAATCTATAATATGATTTTCTTTGACACTATAACACACAAATTATACTATCATCTGTCGCAACTCGGTACAAAAAACAAAGTCCCATAAGAGCCCTTGTTACGGCTATCCTCCCGGTTGACTGTTCCTAGCATTCTGCAAATTTGTGCCGATCATTCTTCGACTAACAAATCCCAACTCGGAATTTTAATAAAACCTAAATTCAGCTACCCTTAACCCGTATCAGGGTTTACAAAATGAAGGTCTGCTTTAAAAATTCACTTTTAACGTCGCCCGAAAACTATCGGGAGTCCGAACAAGATATTAGGCTAGATAAACCGACCTGTGAAGACAGCCGGGCCTTATCTCGACCCATCCGCTCTGTTTAGGAAGGCCCAACTGCCTTGGCCCGAAGCCGAAAGGACGGCGAACGAACGGTACAAGATCGAAGCGAAAATAAAGTGGTGGGCTTAAACTCTGCACTCGATTAATAATATAATTAACTAAAGGAAACAAAAGCTTGATCCCTCGCTTCGAGTGAGAAAATAACTGTTCATATAAAATAACATTATTTTCTTGCTTGGATATTTTTAACACATCGCGCTGAATTTCTTACGCACAATTTCCAACAATGTCTTACGAGAGAATGAAAAAATCATTTTGGTGGACACGACTGCCCAAAAAGTATGTTTTTACGATGTTTATATAATTTAAAGGTTTATGCATTTTTTAATCATGAAATCTGAATATATAAACAACAAAATCTTTATTATTGAAAATAATATAAATTAATCGATTATAAAACTATTTTTCTAATATATAAGCGTCAGTTTTTTTAAGCGAAAACAATTTTATATTTAAAAAAATGGTGTGCTTAAGACCACAAGGTAGAAATGTAAACTTCTTTGGCAATATTACAAATAAATACAGGGTGGAACAAAGTTAGTGTTAAAAACTTCGGAAAATGGTTCTATGGGTCAAAATAAATAGAAAATCGAGAATAATATTTTTTTCGAAAAACGCTTCATTTTCCAAATATCCACCATTTTGTTTCTTTTACTAAATAATTAATATCTAGAGAACGGTTTAACCGATTGAGTTCAAACTTGGCAAGACGTTTAACCTAACAATGATCTATCTTAAGAAAAATAAGCGGTTATATCCAATCATGCATTTCAAAATGGCGGCTGTTTGAATATTTCAAACCTAAATTAGTACTCAAAACCCATACATTTTAACAAAAAATGTCAAG
The DNA here is from genome assembly GCA_018207615.1 of Philaenus spumarius. NCBI lineage: Eukaryota > Metazoa > Arthropoda > Insecta > Hemiptera > Aphrophoridae > Philaenus > Philaenus spumarius. The sequence goes on along the minus strand of JAGFPH010004507.1, from coordinate 15,475 downwards.
ACACTTTTTTTTGTAGCCCTTTTGATTCCCTATCGGTTAGTGTAACTGTTAAAACAGTCGAATGAAGGATAACAGCTGAGGTATGTGTAATAATTGGTTTATTCAACCCGGCATCCTATACCAACACAGTAAATACAACAATATTGTATGTATATTTGCTGTCTTTATCATTAACTTAACTATTATTCTTCATCCGATTGTTTTGAAAGTTAAATCATGCGATAGGGAATTAAAAGGGCTACAAAAAAGGTACCTTAACATTTTTTGTTAAAATGTACGGTTTTTGAGTAATATAGGACTGACATTTTTAAACAGCCGCCATTATAAAGCGCATAATTGGATATAATTGCTTATTTTTCTTAAGATAGATCATTATTAGCTTAATCTTCATGCCAAGTTTGAACTCAATCGGTTAAACCGTTCTCTAGATATTAATTAGTAAAAGAAACAAAATTGCGGATATTTAGAAAATGAAGCGTTTTCGAAAAAATATTATTCTTCATTTTCGATTTATTTTGACCCATAGAACCATTTCCCGAAGTTTTTATCACTAACTTTGTTGCACCCTGTATATAATTATTTAACAGTAGCCTACTATATTTGGGTTGATAAAATTATTTATAAAAAGAATTTGTGAACTGAAAGAAAATGTGTTATTAAAACATTTCGTCAAAATAGAATGGACGTAGGCCTAACTTCTCCCAATAAATAAAAATAAATGATTGCGAGCCAGTATAATTTCAAGCTGCTTTAATAAATTAGGCCTATGTCCATTATTTAAAGCCAAAGAGAACTGATAGAATCTGTTGTGTGAGCAGTGAGTCAAAGAACCAAATAATGTAAAATAACATATAGGCCTACAGTAGTATATTAAAGTACAAATTCATATCAATAACTTTGTATAGTAATACAACCAACAAATACCCCAGAATGTTAGTTGGCGAATCTTACCTTTTTACCGTTAATGTAAACCTAACCTCAAAATTTACCCAAATCTTCCAACGAACTTTTACGCAAAATGATATTTAAAATAATTAATTATTTACTAATACTTTGTCAGAAGCAAACCTTCCCATATTGAGATATGTTATATATTTATACTATCTGGCCCGATCCGGCTTTGCATGGATAAGACAAATCAAAGTAAAATGTATATTAACCAAAAAAATATATTAATAAATATATTATACAATGTATTTCTTATGGGGATTTTTAGTAACTTTGACCCCCAACCCCAACCCCCTAAAAAAACCTTTTTTAGCGAGCACCTACGGCCCCAGAGGAAGCTACATACCAAATTTCATTCCATTCCGTTCAGTGGTTTTTTAGATTTCGTGATGAGTGAGTCAGTGGTATTTGGATTTTATGTATTATAGATATATTCTAACAATGAATTAACATGATTCGAGGCCCGGAAAAATAAATACGAATGACTAATTATTTTAAAAGTCGTCATTTGACGAGCAACTAGTAGCGCTTATCTAGGCATATTCGTTGATGTGATGAACATAAAAAAAAGCCCGAAGTTCTAACGTACAGCCTCTAGTCACAGTATGTTTCTACTTTGTAAACATATATAAGTCAGTAACATCAAAGTTGTTTTGCAACGAGCAGGTTTGTTAAAAGTGCAGGTCAGAGGCGGGCGGTTGTAATCAGCTGTTGTTATGACAATCATATTGTGACTAAAGACTATAAGTTAGAACTTCAGGCTATTTTTTATTTTTTATTGTGCTTTTATTACTGCTATAGGCCTATCTTGTTGTTCCGTCACTTCAAACATGTTAATTTGTCGATTGCAGTCCATTACCGATAACATAGTGAAATTCTATTAAAACCTGTGGTTAACCTGTAATAGGCCTACACTAGAACCCAAGGTAAAAATGTTAACCTCTATATTTTCGACTTTTATTTCTCTTGTACTTTCTATAATTTTTGTTTCCCGCGGATATTTTTGTTGTTTTTACAATCAGTTTAACGTGTTCTTTCATAATATGAAGAAATTTTCAAAAAACCTTAGCCAAATTTCGTTATTATCACATTATATAATTAAATTTTTTTAAATACCTAAAAGGTTCTAACCTATAGTATTTAGTCACAGTATGTTTACTTTTCACTTAATCTGACCGATAACAGTATGATTATATTTCGTTATTATCACATTATATAATAAAAATAAATAATAAAAAAAAGCCTAAAAAGTTCTAACCTATAGTATATTTAGTCACAGTATGTTTACTTTTTACTTAATCTGGCCGATAACAGTATGGTTATATTTTGTTATTATCACATTATATAACTAAAATTTAAAAAAAGCCTAAAAGGTTCTAACATATAGTATTTAGTCACAGTATGTTTACTTAGTGTGACTAAATACTAGGGCTATAGATTAGAACCTTTTAGGTTTTCTTTTTAATTTTAATTATATACTGTGATAATAACGAAATATAATCATACTGTTATCGGTCAGAGTAAGTAAAAAGTAAACATACTGCGACTAAATACTATAGGTTAGAACTTTTTAGGCTTTTTTTTAAATTTTTAATTATATAATGTGATAATAACGAAATTAGGCTAATTTAATACGGAACCAATGAGATTCAATGCTGCGGTCACCCGTTTACTACCTATTGTTCGGTTTGGCAACGTTGATAAAATTCCATTTTAATTACGCAGTTGTATTGCAGTTTCTATTGTTATTAATGGTACGTTGTTATAGTTTTCGTTATTAACGTTTTGTTACATTATTTTTTAATTTTCTTGTTTTGGTGCTACTTGAGGGATTAATATTGTTTAGTTTATTTATTTCTTACGTGTTTGGTGTAGGCCTATGTGAAGTGATTCATTTTGTTATAATTACGTGAAATATTGCGGGAAAGTCGAAACCTAACCTATATAATTGCAAGTTTTATTTCCTTCATAATTCCTATACATTTTATTTCCCGGTAATATTTTTGTTGTTTTTACAATCATTATAAGTTAGACGTGTTCTTTCATATTATTTCAAATTCCCTTAGAAATCGATTGACAAGTTAAAGTAAACAAATACCTAACCGTTTGGTTCCAACGACATAGTAGGAAGTAGGCCCAACTGCTATCAATAAATTAAATAAAGTTGTCTATAACAATGTGATTGAGAGACAGTATAATTTCAAGTTGTTTTTAAGTTGAATTTCTTTTAAGTTAGGCATAAAATGAACTCATAGAATCCGTTGTCTGTGCAGTGATTCAATATCAAAATTATGTAAAATAGACACATGTTCAGTAACATTAAAGTATAAATTATAATCAGTAAGTTTTTATCGCAATACAACCAACAAACACCCAGGAATATTAGTGAATCTTACCTTTTCGAAGTAAGTGTAAACTTAACCTCAAACATTTACTCAAATCGTCTAACGAACTGTAGCCTACGCAAAGAGTATTTCACTACACTTCAAACACTTTGTAATCAAAACTAAGTATTAAGAACTGTAAATTAATACACAAACACAACGGACTAGTACGGTAGATGTGTGTCACAAGCAACAGCTGACTTTAAATATCGAGTTCGCCAGCTGATAAGCAGTTGTACATTGTTAGTAATCACAGTTAGATTAATCAGACACACAAGGAATACATAATTTAAAAAAAAATACGATTTAAAAACAACAGCTTTATCTAGGACTGCCTAACTATGCTGATGTGGATTTTTGACTCGGTAAATGTGTACAATTATAAGGATTACTAACTGTAGGAATATTTGTTAAAATATGTTATTTACATAATATATTACTATATATAAAAAAAGATACAAATATTATTTTTAAAAATAGATTTTTATTTTATATTGACATATCAAATAGTTTAAATGTTTTAAATATTATAAAATAGGTAAATGTTGTAAAATGTATTCATGATTTTATAAAAAAGTAGGCTTATTTGTTAAAATTTTTTATTAATATACATTTTTAGACTATATTTATATTTATTTTAGATTCAAATATTATCTTTTGATTGCATTTTATTTCATATTCATAATCAAATGGATTAGAATTTATTAATGTTATCATGAAGAAATTAATAATGGAATATGGGCGCAACTTTACTATTCGACTCTAGCCTAGGCTAATATTTTTCCATATTCGTTAATATGTTACACGAAGATGTACGAATGTTACCGAAGTTACAAGAATATCTCTTCTTTAAATTTGTAAGAATGAATATATTGATGATAAAAGACAGAATTTATGTTTATTTTATAACCTCAAAGCAAAGCTTATAACGTATTATAACCTACACTAGTTCTATAACGCATAGGCCTATTTAAAAAAATAAACTTCACAAGACATTGATTATTGATTGAAGTTGTAAACATAACCCCAAAGTATAATATCAAGGTTTTGTTTAAGTATATTGCAGATGATGGGTGAAATCAGCTGTTAGTATTATATTAAGTAATGGTTCAGAGTTTGAAGAGAGAGGTTGTATGTTTGGGGTGCCTTATCATAGTTGAATCTGAGTTATCTGTTTTCATGAAGTATCGTGCAAAATAGTGATCATAGAGCGTATTTAGTTTACAGTGTTGGGTGTTTGTTGAAACATTCTTGTGTAAATATAGATTGTGGTTGTCTGCAAATCTTTGGTATTGATAGTGAAGTAATAATGTCTACCTGTAAAGTTTGCTTGAAACAATTTTCGACTAAAGCTTCAAAAGTGCAATGTGTTGATTGTAAATTATTCTTTCATTCTGGATGTGTAAAAATGAGTAAAGAGGAGCTGGAAGACATGACACAGAAGGAACAAGTATGGAGATGTGCTCCTTGCGCAGAAGAAAGGAGGAAAAGTATGGTAATAGAGGGTGTTGTTGGAAATAAAGATGTTACTCTGGATGATATTCTAATGTTAATGACAGAGTTAAGAGGCGATTTTAAAAGAGTGGAAAACAACTTAGGAAAATCCCTGGAACAGTGTCACTCTGAAATTGCTGAGTTAAAATCATCTATGAATGAGAGTAATAGAAGAATGAATGAATACATTGGTTGTATGGCAGAAATTAAAGAGGAAAATGTATTTCTCAAAAATCAAGTATGTCTATTAGAAACCAGATTGGAAGACATAGAACAGTATTCCAGAAGAAATACAGTGGAGCTACAAGGAGTGCCAGAAGACCCACATGAAAATATTATACAGGTTATTAAGGAAGTTGGAAAAGCTTTGGAATATCCAATTGAAGATTCGATGATTGATGCCTGTCATCGTTTGGGAAGGAATCAAGGAAGAGAGGGACCTCGTGGCATCATTGTTAAGTTTGTCCGCAGGAGTGATGCTGAAGAACTGTTACAAAGACGCAGAGTTAAAAGAGACTTTTCCACAAGACATCTTGGGCAGTCCATGGATACACCTATATACATAAACGAAAGTTTATGCCAGGGAAGGCGCAGATTGTTTGCTATAGCGAGAACGGTGAAGATTGAAAAAGGCTATAAATACTTATGGCTGAGAGGTGGCAGGATATTCATGAGGAGGACAGATGGTGAGCCAGTGATTGTTGTTAGTAAGAGGGATGATTTGCCAAAATAAATTAGTTAGGCTATAGTTTTTGACTACTTGCTAGTAAAAAAAAAAAAAGTTTTGTTTATTTTTGTTTCTTTTAGATTATTATAATATAGTAAATGAATAGTATGGACTTGAATTACTGGTTTAAGTCGCTTGGCAATGATGACATTGGTTTTGTTTGCCAAAACATAAGAAGTATTAGACGTAATTTTGATTTGTTTCTATTGTATTTGAACTCTTTAAGTAAACTGCCAAATGTAATTGTGTTAACAGAAATATGGATTGATGATAGTCAAAGCAGTATGTACAATATTGATGGTTATTATATGTTTACAAATAGTGATAGCGGAGGTAGGGCCTGGGGAGTAGCTGTATTTGTTCAGGATATGTTTTTATGCAATGCTACTTCTTGGACTTTGTCATCAGCTGATTGTATACAAATAGAGTGCAAGACTACAAATATTGAGTTTGTGGTTCTGGCCGTGTACAGGCATTGTAAATCAAATGTAAATAACTTCTTATCTGAATTTAAAGATAAATTGAGGTTTATAAAACATAGTAATCTAGTTGTATTAGGAGACATGAATATTGACTTATTGAATAAATCACATATAACTAGGGAATATCTTTTTGAAATGGCTTCTAATGGGCTGAAGCCCTTGATTGAAGAGCCTACAAGAATAAAAGGGAACTCGCGCTCTTGCATTGATCATGCATTCTCTAGAACAACAAATAACCTAATTAGTGATGCAAGCGTATGGCACTTGGCTATAACTGATCATAGTTTGATTTGTTTAAGTTTGAAAAATTTTTTTAAAGAAGCAGACCATGTTAAAAGCAAGAATAAAATAATCACTCTGATAAATTATGATTTGCTAGATGTTCATTTAAATAAAATAAGGTGGGATGAAGTGTACGAAGCAAATTCAGTAAATCTTGCATTTGACAAATTTTTAAAATACTTGAATGAATGTGTGGAACAGTCAAAAAAATCCCAGAATGTGAATAAGTCTATATATCCTATTAAACCATGGATGACATTAACTTTAAGTAAGAAAGTAAAGAAAAGAAATGACTTGTTTAAAAAATTAAAGCGTCAACCTTATAACAATAAGCTTGAAAAATATGTACATAGGTACAGTAGTAGACTTAATTTAGATATAAAGCATAGAAAAGAACAGTTTTATTTAACGAATCTTGAGAATAAGAAGGGAGATATAAGAGGTCAGTGGAGGGTGGTAAATAATTTACTTGGTAGGGGTCATAATCCGATCAGGTTAGAGGGAATAAGGGATGGAAATGGTATTGTATTAAGTAAGCCAGAACATATTGCAAATGAACTTAATTCCTATTTTTGTAATATTCCTAACATACTGAGAGCTGACATAGATATAGTTTCTGGGGCAGACAATGAATTATATAGGGAGCATTTTAGTGGGAATATCCAACCTCCAATTAAATCCTTTTTTATGCCATATATTACTGAGCAAGACGTTTTGAATGTTATTGAATCTTTAAAGCCAAAAAGAACACCAGGTTTAGATGGAATTAATGCAATATTAATTAAACATATAAAATTTAAAATTCTTACAGTGTTAACATATTTATGTAATTTAAGTTTCAGTAATGGTGTATTCCCAGACCAATTGAAAGAAGCAGTTATAATACCATTGTATAAGAAAGGTGATAAATATGATTGTGGTAATTATAGACCAATAGCTTTGCTGTCCGTTTTTGCAAAGATTATTGAAAAATTGATGAAAAAGTCTATAGTGAAATATTTAGAGAAGAACAAATTCTTTAGTAATAGGCAATTCGGGTTTAGGGAGGGGCTAAGCTCGGAAAAAGCTTTAAGTAAATTTGTAACTGATGTTTACGAATCCTTGAATGATGGACTCAAGACTGCCGGTCTTTTTATAGACATCAAAAAAGCGTTTGACACTGTAGATCATGATGTCCTTTTGGAAAGATTGTGGTCTGCAGGAGTAAGAGGTTTGCCTCATCAATGGTTTGTGAGCTACCTTAGTGGTAGGTCTCAGAGGACCAGATTGGATGGTGTATTGGGAAGTACCAAAGAACTAAAATGTGGAGTACCTCAGGGGTCTGTGCTTGGTGCTGTCCTTTTTATTATATATATAAATGACTTGTGTAAAAGTAAATTCAATGGGGAAATAACAGCTTTTGCGGATGATACTGCATTCTTGTACAGAGGAAAAGATAATGCCGAATTATTATCATTAATAAAAAATGACCTTAAATATTTAAGATTGTGGTTCTCGAAAAATTATATGGTTCTAAGTGAAGAGAAATCTAATTTTGTTATTTTTTCATTTAAAAGAAAAGATCAATTACCGCAAAGCTTAGCGTATCACCATTTGTCATGCCTGGAAGCTAATAATATAAATAGATGTCCATGTCCAGTAATTAAAAATATAAATGAAGTAAAATATTTAGGAATTGTAGTAGATCAAAATTTGACTTGGAGGAGTCACATTGATAACTTGCAAAGAACAATGCACTCAATTATTAGAAAATTTTACTTTCTCCGATCAATGTGCCCAACTGAATTGCTAATTCAAATTTATTTTGCACTTGTTCAGTCTCGTATTCAGTATGGCCTGTTATGCTGGGGAGGTACCTATGAGGCGGTTATCAAACCTCTAGTGAAATGTCAAAAACATATTATAAGAGTAATGGCATTTAAAAATAAAATGGAGCATTCGCTACCACTTTTCGGATCATTTGGTATACTTCCACTTAGATACTTGTATGTGTACAAGGTACTTTCGGATTTCTTTAAAGCAAGTGGTGAAATAAATAATGATTACAAACCCCAAAGATATTCTAAACGTAAGATTGTTAATATTTTACCTAAAACAAAACTAACTGCATTCAAAATTTGTTTTCTATTTAGAGGGGCTAAATTGTTCAATATTTTACCAAAGGAGATCCAGTTGTGCAGTACATTTGTTAATTTTTCAAAATCAGTAAGAGAATGGCTGTTTAGGATAAATGATATTGAGTATATTTTAAAATAAATGTGGCTGTTATATTGTTTGTATGGAAATTACGTGTTTTGTTTAAGATGATTGTAAATAGAATTATAAGTAGGTCATAGGATTGATTAAGTTTAGATTAAGTTTAGCTTTATATATTAATATTGTTTTTAGCAAGGAGGCTTATTATTATTTGTATTTTTGTTATTATTGATTACACCCTTTAGAATTAAAATTAAAATTTGTATTTAAAAATCAAAATAATTACTTTTTAAGTACTAAGTGTAAAGGGCACCTCAGAAAGATTTTATTCTTTCATTTTTTTCTTGATAACTCATTTTATTTTCTTCATTAACTCAAGTGATAAAAAAAAATAATGGTAAATCCTAAGCAGGCTTATCCTAAGGATTACCTAATTTTCCATGTGTTAAGTTATGTAGAAGAATTATAATTAGTTTGTTGTTTTGTTTTTTGTTTGCTGTAAATACAATGTTATAAAGTTATGTATGTATGTTACACATGGAAAATAAAAATATCTATCTATCTATCTATCTATCTATCTATTGTTACTCACGTTCGTACGTACGGACTTACAAGCGCTTTCCATACGCCATCCATATAGGCGTGATAGGTTTAAGTAAACTATTACACTATTTTAACTAATAAATATTAAACTGCGCGGATGATTATTTTAGGTTAACATTTTCAAAAAGTTTCACTCTAGTCGAGGACAAATCTAAGAATCGATTATTAATTTCAATCCTAAGCTATCGATATTATTTGTTTTACTAGCAAGCAACGAGAAAAATCTTGGACAGATTAGTTAATTTGATTCACTTCAGAAAAACTATAAATTAAATTCGGACCATAAAGTAAAAATAAATCAATGCACAAATACTATAGGCTACATACGAACGTAATAAACCTATCTTTGGTTTTTGGATCATATAGTTTTATTATGGACAAGCGCCATAAACTAATAACACTCATGGGGTTTCATGATAAAACACCAATATTATTCTTGATTTTCTATTTATTTTGACCCGTAGAACCATTTCGCGAAGTGTTTAACACTAACTTTCTTCCACCCTGTATATAATCTCTAACAAGACAATATAACAACGGCAAACACACAAATAAGAAAAACACAAAGTAAAATAACAAGATAGTTTAGTTTCTAACTATTGTTGAGTAGTTTTAATTAATATATGTTTTGTTTAAGTGTTGTAAGTAGCAATATTTACGTTCGACTCGGGACTGTGAGGACGTCAAACCTCTCTTAGGGCTGTTTCACTCGTATGCGTATGAGGTTCCATTCGGTTCGGTTCGTTTTCGGTCGCTGCCGACAAGTGTGAACCGGTGCTTCGGTTTGTATTCGGTACCTAATAAAAACCGTACAGCACCGAATACTTCCTCAAACCGAATGTGTTTCATCAGGTTTCTGTAAGGTACTAACACATGTCCAGGGAACAGAAAGCAACCGACGCTTTTACACACGGGCGGTTCAGTTTCTGTTTTAACCTGATAGCGAGTGGACCTCTATTGTTTTTAAGTTTTCCGATAAATTAAATACGAGCCGTTTACCCGACGTTGATGTGGATCGGCTGATTTCTTCAGTGCAATCCAAACCAGTGCCGTGGGAAAAAACCGGAGAAAAATATAAGGATAAATTTAAGAAGCAGGAAGCACGGAAAGACGTTAATATTGAAATTTTCCAGGACTGTGATTTGACTCCACTAAAAAATTGCCTTCTCTCCATGATCAATACTGAGTGTACGGAAGAAAACACAAAATATGATCCGTATGAGAACCGTGAATGTGTGAAATTTGGTCCGGTTCGTTTTCAGTTGCAAACGAAAACCGAATGAAACCGCATATATTGTATGAAATAAGTCTTAAGGAGAGGCTAACCTGTCCGTCGTATTGAATCTGGTTCCCATAAGAGCAATGCTACAGAATAAGTCATTTTTTCAAATTAATTCGTGGAATAAATTTAAAAATTTGGTCTCATTTTGAAGCACTGTCATATGCGGATGTTGATTGCTGAATACATTTTCAAAACAAGTTTCATTGTTTTCATAAACGTATCATATAAATAGTAAAAAATAGTTAAGTTCATAAATTTTTTACTCAGTTGCAGAAAGAGATATTTCAAAAACCCTTAGCAATCAACACCCACAATTTATTTAAAAATACAGCTTCTGTTTTTTGACAAAAATATGCTTAATAGTGAAGGTATGTTTAGGTTATTTAACATTGAAATTGGTACCCAGCCTCGCCGTTTTGAATTTAGGGAGCCGAGCCTTAAGGGTCTGCTCCAGTAAACGAGAAAGCAACCGGAAACGCAACCGCTTCTCACTGTATCCCTATCTAAACAGTGCAATTGCTTGCAGCTGAACGCTTTGACATTGCCTCATTTCAAACCATTTTATAAGTCTATCTTTTGTAATTGAGTGTTGGAAAAAAACAACTGAATATTCTTTATAAAATTTCGGATCCGGCTTGCAAATTATTTTTCATTATTAATTTTTTATTGTGTTAGGAAAAAAATTCAAACTTTGTACTTACAAAAAGTCAATTACATAACAAATCAAAAGCATTTAAAAAAAGTAGATTCCAAGTCGGATGCGTATTGTGACTGCTTAAAATGAGACCATGCAAACAATTTTATGATAAAAAGTAAACGAAATAAATGGTTTGAAATTTAACATTGCTCTTATGGGATAAAAATCCAAGATGACCGCCACTACAGCAGACCCTTAATAGGTGCAGCTAGCTACATCCCCCGTGCGGTATGAGTAACAACAGAAATACTACAATTTCGACTCTTAAGGGGACCTTACACGATCAGTAATGCTGTCATTACCTGTAATGTCATTACCATCAAAAGTATTACATCATTACTCCTTCATTACTTTTTAACCTTACACGATCATTTCTAATGACATTACTTTTCTTCAGTATTCGTACGTTTTGTGTACGTATGTTGACGGGACTATGTTTAACAATGAACTGAATAATGTCATTAATAATGATAGCGTACCCTACACGATCATTATTAATGACATCACCCCCACAACAAGCCAGTAATGACGACTTAAAATCAGAAAATCCGGATTCTCGTCATTACTAGGCATCATTCCAGTTTTGTCCCCCTTACACGGTCAGTATTAATGTCATTATTATAAAATAATGACAGTATTACTGATCGTGTAAGGTCCGCTTTTAACTTAGTTAACGGAAAATAAATATAAAGCACAATATACTAACAACAATCATGAATATTTACATCCTATAATATTTACATGGGTAACTATAGGCCTATCAACATTTTTTAAATGAGCATGGAAATTGGTGTTTAACACGTTCACCCCTACGCAAATTTCGTATTTTCTATGCTAGGAGCTGACCTTTTATTTTTTATATTTATAGCGAAAATTAGTAGAAATTACTTTATTTTTTATTTTTGAACCTTTCTACGTAATAATCACTAATATTTTAAATCGGACGCACATGAGCGTCCATAGCACATAGGCTTAATATTGGCGTGCGAAGCACGCAATGCACCGTGTATTGAAAATACTCCCAATACGGGGGTTGGCGTGCGAAGCACGCAATGCATTGTGTATTAAAAACACTCCCCGTACGGAGGTTGGCGTGCGAAGCACGCAATGCATTGTGTATTGAAAATACTCCCAGTGCGGGGGTTGGCGTGCGAAGTGAAAATAGTCCGAATACGGGGGTTGGCGTGCGAAGCACGTAATCCACTGTGCGTCGGCCGCTTCTCATAGTGTTCAGTGTCAAGCTCACAGCTTAGCAGTGAACGTGTTAAAAGAATTTAAATTTAAATCATGACCTGACCCACAACCAAAACGTTTTCCTAGCTACGGCCTTGACCTTCGGGATCAGAACATTTGACACATATTAAAGATACATTACCAAACACACGATAGACGAACAGAAGCATATTGAACATCTATACCGGGTGTACGGAAAATCTGGAAACGGTATAATATTCCGTATATAAGGAAAATTTGAAGGTAAATGTGATCGAGGAACCTACTCTGGGTCAAAATACTATTTTATTAAGATTTCAAAAAAATTATCCGCCATTTTGGATCCGCCATTTTGAATGTAACTTTGTTTTTTCTTAAATGAGAAGGTGGTCATGTGATAGATCATTTCGATATTTGGGAGTATTTCAAATTTTTGAGTTACAGCCATTTTGATTTTTTCAAAATTGATTTCGAGTGTTTCAACCAAATATCATTGTGTGGCATACAGTTTGAAAGCTTATTTAATTCTGAATCCAAAAAGAATAATAATAAATATAAAAAATAATAGTACAGCAAAATGAGGCAAAATCCGAAAACACGATTTCGTTGTTTTTTTTTTTGCCGTTTTTGATCGGTTAAAGATATACAGGGTGTATCAGGAAGAAACGGAAAGAATTGCAGGACGTATTCTACTGGTGAAAATAATGAAAAAAGTTCCTACAAACATAGGTCCGAAAACGCTTGGTTTTCTAGATATCCGCCATTTTGTTTTTTGTACAAAACAATTCATATCTAGAGAACGGTTTGACTGATTGAGTTCAAACTTGGTATGAAGTTTAACCTGACAATGATATACCACAAGAAAAATAAACGATTAAATACAATCATGCGTTTCAAAATGGCGGCTGTTTGAAAATTTCAAACCTAAATTACTCCAAAACCGTACATTTTAACGAAAAATGTCAAGATACGTTTTTTGTAGCCCTTTTGATTCCCTATCGGATGGTGTAACTGTCAAAACAATCGGATGAAGGATAATAGCTAAGTTAAAAGGTAATGACAAAAAATGTCCATACAATATTGTAGTATTTACTGTGTTTGTATAGGATGCCGGGTTGAACAAACCAATTAGTACACATAACTTAACTGTTATACTTCATCCGATTGTTTTGACAGTTACACCATCCGATAGGGAATCAAAAGGGCTACAAAAAAGGTGTCTTGACATTTTTCGTTAAAATGTACAGTTTTGGAGTAATTTAGGTTTGAAATTTTCAAACAGCCGCCATTTTGAAACGCATAATTGGATTTAATCGTTTATTTTTCTTGAGGTATATCATTGTCAGGTTAAACTTCATACCAAGTTTGAACTCAATCAGTCAAACCGTTCTCTAGATATGAATTATTTTGTACAAAAACAAAATGGCGGATATCTGGAAAACTAAGCGTTTTCGGACCTATGTTTATAAGAACTTTTTTCATTATTTTCACCAGTAGAACACGTCCTGCAATTCTTTCCGTTTCTTCCTGATACACCCTGTAGATGTGCAAATTTCACCGTTGGTTTTCGCTCGAAATTCTACATCGAAATTATGTATCACATGACCACCTTCCCATTTAAAAAAAAAACAAAGTTACATTCAAAATGGCGGATCCAAGTTGGTGGATAATTTTTCTGAAATCTTAAAAAAATAGTATTTTTACATAGAGTAGGTTACTCAATAAAATTTAAATTCAAATTTTCTTTATATACGAAATATTTAACCGTTTCCAGACTTTCCGAACACCCTGTATAATAAAAATGAATTAGTATTCCTTTTTAAACACATCACTTGAGAACGGCTGAACCAATTTGGCTATTTTTTGTTTTAAAATGTTCGTAATAGTCCGAACTAGGTTTTTATACAAAGAAAAATTTGAAAGGTTTCCCGAAAAAGTTTCAAATTTGGAAACTTAGTCCGCCTCTTTCGTATGGACTCAATAACAGCGCACAAAAACAGCTGTTCATATAAAAAGCTTAGCAACACGTCATGTTTGTTTCCACATTCATTACCATAGCGACTTTAATCAGCATCTATAATCAGTTTATTACTATTCAAAACCAACAGCTTTTTTGGTTAGATTGACCAACTTAAGCAAACAAAAACCACAACCAACTAAAAATGCTTACTATATTTTCATTTAATTCAAACTATTTTGGATTAAAAACTGAACATAATTTCAGGTTAGGCCTACAATGAACCAAAATACTATTGGCAACCAATTGGGCTAATTTAGAATCAGGTTTTTTACAATTCTTCACAACTATCAGTTTTATTAGATTAGGTAAAAGCAAACATAAGTTTTACTGTATTATCTATAAAGGTTTACAAACTATAAATCTAAATTTGTGTAGTATATTCTTAAGTGGCATAAAAACCATTTTACAATTCGATTACTTAAGTCAATGTAATGAAATAGAATAACTACCCTTTAAATTAAATCAAGCAATAGCGAAGCATTGCTGGGTCCACTAGGATAGTAAACATCGGTTGAACAAATAAAATACAACATTTCAATTCTGAGACGCTTGATGAACTGCCGCTAAATACCACGGCACAAAAAAAGGACTAAAATTAAGTGTTGCGCCTAATAGGCGTTGTCGTTAAAAATAAATTAGCCACTGCACTGGAAAATAGCGGCTGGATTTTGTTTTGTTGTTAGTTAAAAAAAAGCCAAGTATCTCTTTCGTTAGAAAAGCCCCCCTGTCATGGGCGCCCATAAAATGTTTTCTAGGGGGCGCTAGAAAGTGGTATGGGGCTAACACTTTCACTGCTAAGGACGCACATGTGAGCTTGACACTGAACACTGAACGCCGACGCACAGTACATTTGCACTCCAACCTCCGTATTGGAGGTATTTTCAATACACAATGCATTGCGTGCTTCGCACGTCAACCCACGTATTCGGGGTATTTTCAATACACAGTGCATTTACGTGCTTCGCACACCAATTTTGGGCCTATTTGCTATAGACGCACATGTGCGTCCGCTTTAAAATATTAGTGATTATTACGTAGAAAGGGTCAAAAATAAAGTAATTTCTACTCATTTAGACTATAAATATAAAAAAAAAGGTCAGCTCCTAGCATAGGAAATACGAAATTTGCTTAGCAGTGAACGTGTTAAG
>JAGFPH010004506.1:83581-114850 GCA_018207615.1 Philaenus spumarius | reverse complement strand
CTTCCTTCAAGGAAACTCTAACGCAAGAATTCCAGCACTTGCATTCTGCACCAATATTAGACACCAATATTCCCAAAAACTTAATTAGTTAAAATAAAAAAATAAACAAATTATAGAAAGATTCTAAGATTCAAAGCAAGTTAGTTAAGAAGAAAGGACACAGTTAAAAGATTACAAAAGATACTATCAACACACGTGTAAACTATTAGGTTATGTTCCCAGACATTTCAATCAAGTCAGCAGCATTGGAACAACTTGCTCTGAAACTAGTGAAACGATTCATATTACATTTCACACAGCTTTAGCGAACAATGCAGAATATCATGAGAATGGATTTACAAGAATTTACAGATAGACAAAAAAAAAAAAGAAAGGCCAATAGGGAGATGAGTGAAAAATCTTTAGCCAATGACAAACGGTTTCTCAAACGAACGCGTAGCAGGATTAGGGCAAGAGCTTAAAAAAAAGCTTCGTCTTTTTTCTAAAATCTTTTGAACGGGCAAGACCTAAAAGCCCGCTTCACACCACAAAGTATATTTCAACCTAAAACATTAAAATTAACTCAAGTAAAAGAATCACCCTTAAAGTCATCAATAAGTAATCATCAGCCAATGTAAAATCAAGTAACCTACACATTAATCTACAGGATTCTACCCAAGGACCAAATTTGGAGAGTATTCGAGGATACATTAGTCATCACAGAATTATGAGTTTATAGTGTTCAGTGAATGTGCGAATATAAATAAAATAAATGTGTTAAATAAATTTATCTAAAATAAAAATCTAAAAATAAATTTAAAAGTGAGTGAAAGGGAAAATCGCCAAATATATAAGTAATTTAAAAATTTCAATTTATGTTAAGACAGATCTCGAGATTAAGCAAATTAAAGAAAATCAAAATCATATCCAGATAATTAAAGTAAAATCAGATAGAGATATCAAATGAGAAAATATATATATGTAATAAAATAAATTCATAATTTAAGAGCAACACTAACTAAGCAATTTGGTCGGCTCTTCTTTATATAGAATTAGCTGCCAAAGATTTTAATAATACCTAATAAGCAATTGAAAGGAGATTACGATTGAATTTAAAAGGTCAGAAACTCCTGTTTAGGTTAAGGTTTTAAAACAAAGAATTATTTTAACTTAATTAACAAATTTTTAATTTCAATAATTTTATACTATATTTTGTTTAATAAATAATAAGTTGTATATATTAAATATTAAGGAAACTGCATAGTAATTAATTAGTACAGTTTCCCTTAACAACACTATACATTAAATATAATAATTATCAAAATATTACGGTGAAGTTAGTTAAATAAATTCAGTAACTTACCATTAAGTAAAAATTTAGAGAAAGAGACAAATTGAGAAATTAAACATTAAGAAATTGTATAAATTATTTGTACGTTTCTTAAGAACAATTGTCATTAAGTATCATGTTAATCAATCTTTGTTCAATAAATTCAATAAAAATTCTAAATGTTATAATTTAGAAAAATTGTAGATATCAAATTAATCACATATCATGTACAACCTTTTATTATTAACTAGTGGACCCGGCAATGCTTCGCTATTGCTTTATTTAATTTTAAGGGTAGTTATAAAATTTCATTCTTTTGACTTAAGTTATTGAATTGCAAATGGTGTTTATGTCAACAATTTATATAAACAATATTTTAAACAGCATATATGTAAGTAAATAGATATGTAACAACCGATGTTTGAATTGAATAATAATACAGTAAGCATTTTTCGTTGATTTTTGTTTGTGTTGTTTGTCAATCTAACCTAAAAAAGCTGTTTTGGTTTTTGAAGAATAATAACCCGATTATAAATTAGAGAAATTGGTTGCAAATAAAAGTGTTTTGGTTCATTATAGGCCTAACCTAAAATTATGTTCAGTTTTTGATCCATGAACAGTTGTTTTATTTATAATAATATGTAACAACCGATGTTTAAATTGAATTATAATATAGTAGGCCTAAGCATGTTTTATTGATTTTTGTTTGTGTTTGCTTTTAATTTGTTAATCTAATCTAAAAAGCTATTAGTTTTGAAGAATAATAAACTGATTATAAATTTGCTAAAGTTGCTATGGTAATGAATGTAAACAAATATGTGTTACTAAGCATTTTATACGAACAGCTGTTTTTGAGCGCTATGGTCTTGAGTCCATACAAAAGAGGCTGTTTAGTTTTTTCCAAATTTGAAACTTTTTCGGGAAACTTTTCAAATTTTTCTTTATATAAAAACCTAGTTCGGACTATTACGAACATTTTAAAACAAAAAATTGCCAAATTGGTCCAGCAGTTCTCAATTGATGCGATTTCAAAGAAACAGCAATTCATTTTTATTATATAGAAGATTATACATTTAATTCAAACCATCAAACGTCTCTGAAGTTATTTCAACCAATTAGTAGTAAGTCAGACCTCGCAAGCCAAGCAAAAATTGATTCATAAGTCGAATCTGGTGGAGCCCCCAAATAAGACAAACCATACATGGTTTTAAGATTATAAACCTCATAAAGGTAAACATAAAAGTAAAAATAAACCTTACAGGATAAAGTCGCACGTATCAAAACAAAAACCTTACATGCTGTTGTATTGTATGTTTTTAGTTGAAACATAATGTACTTGTGATCTGACAGGGAGGCTTCTGTTGACACGTGCCAGTCCCTAATCAGATGTGCTGTATTTTATGTACAAAAGGTAATGTCTATGACCTCACTCCTGATTTGATTGGAGAAGGTCGGTGTATCGCCTACATTAACAATTTGTAAGTTATTAGACAACAGAAAATCTAGTAATGACTCACCCCATGTATTGGTGTCGGTGCTGTCCCATCAGGGGTTGTTTTGGTGTCGGTAATGGCAATGCGCGTTGGCATCATACCCTACCAGAAGCTGCTGCCTTCTGACGGTTGAAGCCTCCACTAGGAGTTCCAGGTATCTAGATAAAGGATGGTACCATATGGCAGGTAATCGGAGCTCAAAATTAGGCCCTGACTGTCCTTCCCATTCTGCCAGAAGATTATCACTGTAGTGGTGTCTCTGGAACAAAACTCGATTAAAAGCAAGCATTGTACTCCCGACCTTACAAGAATGCAGGTTCGGTTGTTGTCAATTGAGTTGCAAAAAATAAGCTTACCTTCGGCATCTCCCAGTCCTGCGATCCGACCTCAATGGAGCCAGGGATCCTGTCACCAACGATTAGCTCGACATCCTCGCCCAGAGGTCTAATGCTGGATATGACTTTCGTCAACCAGAGTTTGGTATGAGAATTGGAGCACGAGACGATGAGTGCTCCTTTCTCCATATACGAGCCTGAGAAGACTGGGTATGAGCCATCCTCCAGACACTCAAACTTGTCCATAATGGCATTTTCTAATGTTGTGCCCAGCTCATTGGAGAATTTTTCTTCGGGGAAACATTTATTCACAACTGCCATTTTGATGAAGGAGAGACCTTGAATAAACGAAGATCCAGGTTGCGCCGATGTCGATGAACCGTGCCCACCAGATTGTCTATGTCTCTTCCTCTGTGTTTCGGTGGAAGGGTGAGTTGGAGCTTCAGCTTTGCCGCGCTTATGACCCCCTTCCATGAGTGCGGGAACATTGACAGCTGTCGAGGCAGCAGCTTTGTTCTTCCGCTTATCAAATTTTTTGGGGTCTGTAAGGATTGGGGTAAACAACTTACCCCAAACAATTTAAAATAAAATAAATTAAAAACAATTCAATACGATAGAAGTAGATCGAAAGAAATTTAAATTTTAAGAACAATCAAAACTCTGATCGTAAGCAAAGAGGACGTCAGACAGGAAACCGGGAGTCAGGTTTCTAAAATTAGAACGAACTATGGAACCTGTCGATGATGCATCCACAAATTAATACAGGCATAAAAAAAACGCAAAATACGGGCAAATTGAGCAGCCAATCAAATGGTCTAAATTCAAAAATCAACCAATGACATAAGAAGTAAAACACGCTTCCAAAAATAGAGGTGGGAGAGGAAGAAAATTAATGCAAGAGTCTTGGTGGGCATTTGAGAGGATCAACATCGTGTTAAAAAAGGTTTGGATAAATTCAAAGCAATTTTCAACATTTAAAATAAAATTAAAGCAGTTAGTGAAAGGTGATTGTGAATCTGAGCGGAGTTCGAAAATGTATTCAGTGTGTGGGAGTAAAAGAAATTAATAAATTTATGTAAAGTGTTTTGTGTGGGAGTAAAAGAAATTAATAAATTTATGTAAAGTGTTTTGTGCGGGGTAGAAAAGGAAGGAAAGAGAATGTGAGTAGAATAAAATTGTTTAAATAATTGTAAGACAGATTTCGAGATAAAGAATTTAGAGGCAAAACCATATACTAAACATTAATCTAATTAATTGAAAAATTTTCATATTTAATAATACTAAATAATATAATACATGCAGGGGTGGAATCATTAGAATTAGCTGTAAATAGGGTTCATTTAGGAACACCTGAAAAGCAATTGGGGTTGATCTTGTGCATGTAAATAAGGGCTTGAAATCATTAATTTTGAAAGAGTTAAGTTCGAGGCGTATATAAATGAAAATAAGTGCTTAGATTTGAAGAGTAAAAATAATATTAGTTAATCTAGATAAAAAGGGGTAATATTTCAGGTGTTAAAGACTTTATAGAAAGTTAGTCGATGAAGTAGAATTTGTTTATTTGATTTCATGTATTAGAAGAGTTTAAGGAATATTTTTTATCAAGTTAAATCATAATTGTCTAATTAGAATTAAATTGAGAGACTGTAAATGGAGAAATTTTAGAAATCTTGTAAAACTCGATCTTAACTTTTGAACAATGTGTCTCTGTGATTATTAAAACCTAATACTTTGGAGTACCTCTAGAGCCTAGCGATATTTTGATTCCTGACGGGAATCTGGTGGACGCCCCCAGACTGTTGAACTATTAAAAGGTAAAGTAACATTTCAGAATTAAATGTGCATGTCGTTTAAGATAAGAAAACGTCACACAATTAAAATTTAACCTTACTAAACAAAATAATCTTACATGGTGGAGGCTCCAAATATATAAGTAATACAATAAAATAAGAAAGATTGATAAGGCTGCATATAGAATGTTTGGTATATGGTTTTGTCTAATTAAATAATAAGATATGATTTCAAACAATAATAAATGGACTTAACTAACACTGACATTTATAAATTAAAAAAAGAGGAGGCAATAACAATTTTGAAGGAATTTAAAGTACAGACTAAAGAAAACACCACCCTAGATGAAATTAGGAGAACTTTAGCGCTAATTAAAAGAATTCACACACAAAGCCAGAGACGGATTACAAAAAAGCATATGATTATTTAGATGACTTTAACACATTAACTCCACAACAAAGAAGCAAATATCCACAATTGGAGGAATTAGAAGCTTTAAGATTCTAAGCACAAAAATTTAAACCAATAATAAATCCCACATTTGACTCAGAACGAAGTAAAGAATTAGCTTCAGAAGCAACCACACACACATACGATCAAGTAAACTTTGAAAATTTGTACGTTAACGTAAAAGAGATACAAGAATCCATTTACGAAGAAATCAAAACACAAAACAGCATAAATAAGCCAGAAATATCCACTAAAATGGAACGAAAAGAGAAAATACCTTTAATCCAACCCTACCAATATCATGGTTTTCCAACAGAAGACATACATACCTTTATATCAAGATATGAAATAGCTTCTAGCACTAACGGGTGGACAGACATAACGAAAATAAATCTATTACCATCATATCTGGCCCAATCGGCTTTAAATTGGTATGAAAGTTTCATTAAAAGGAACCAAGAGACGGACATTACCTGGGAAAACGCTAAAAAAGAATTGATGTACCTATTTGCCCCTACAGCACAATGCCAAAACCTACAAATAATATTAGAAAATAAAGTACAGAGTGACAAGGAATCAGCAATAAGCTTTTATTTAGAAATTCAAGCCCTTTGCCGAAGAATAAACCCAGACATTGAAGAAAAACAAATAATTTCACACGTCACACAGGGTTTAAAACCGGAAATTTGTGAAAGTATAATAACTATGGAAAACAATACACTTAGCCAGTTAGAACAAAAATTTAAGAAGAATAGAACAACAGCTATGCCAAAAAACATTAAATAAACAATGACACTATAGAAACACAGAAAATCACAATGGTAGGGAAAACAAACACCTTGAAACAATCAACACAATGTCGGAAAAATTGGAAAAACTTACAGAAATCGTACACACATTAGGGATCAATATACAACAAAGGAGCCAGGGCCAAACAACATTCCAAAAATATGACCACAAAACAAGACCGCAGTACCAAAACCAACCAACAATTAGAAAATAGGGAACGGAAAACAACAGGAGTTAATAACGCGTATCAATATTCCAATAACCAAACTAGGGCAATACAAACATGCACAATCTGCAAGAAAACCAATCATCCAACAAGCAGATGTTTTTTCATACAGTATAACTGCAAAATATGTAAAATGGACAATCATACAACTGAACAATGCACTTTCAATCAAAACGTGAAAACTCACCCACAAGACACAAAAAACCCAAAGCAGACCATACACCCAAATAAACCAAAAATATTGCACAAATTGTAGAAAAAATGGACAATACAAGAGTGCTACTTCAATAACATTTTAAAGCCAACTTACAACCAAAAAACGGGGTAAATGGGGGTTATACAAATAAATAACCATACAACCCCATGGGAAACAAATCTGAATACAAGATATCAACATTCACATACACCAGATGGGGAAAACCAAATTTATGCTTACCCAACCAAATTAAAACTCATCCACAATATATAAAAAAACAAAAATTGGCCTTGCGCCTTGCAACAAAGCAAATCAAAACTTTTGCTCAAATTGTAAAAGAAACGGCTACCCAATTCAAAGTTGCTATTTCAACAAATGCCAAAAACCAAAATTCAACCTAAAATGGGACCAAAGGGTCGTGATAAAAGAACATGGAAATACAACCCCAAAATACACAAGTCAAAATATTGTCACAACTCATAAACCAAATATGTGACATACACAAAATGCCAAATTACGATCACTCACACAAGACAGCAAAAAGGTCAATGACAAACAGTATTCCATTTCATTAAGAAATCATAAGTACCAACAGACAGCCGGAAATTCACATGACGGAAGCACAATTCCACTAACTTCAGTCAATGTTGAAACACAATACCCACCTCAGGAGATAAACACAACGGACTTCGCCGCAGGTCAACAGCACGAGGAAAATAATGGTGTCAATGCACTAGAATTACAGCAATCATTGCAAAAACAAAGTGCTCTAGATTTATACAGTATATTTCATAAACAATATTTACACCAAAATGGTGTATCTAAAGCAAGGAAATCGGAAAATGATGTAACATGGGATGTATATAATACCCTATTTTTAAACAAATCTGAAAATTCAAGAGTTTGCACAATAGATATAACATTTGTTACATTAGATGGACAAAACATTGAAACAATCATAGACTCAGGTGCAAATGTATCCATCTGTAATTATGACCTAGTAACCCAAAAACCATTAACACGTCAAACTAATACAATAATAAAATCTGCCACAAACAATAATCTAAAGATCCATGGAGAGATAACATTACCATTTAAAATAAATAATATAAATTTCACAAATAAATTTTGTTGCATCAGGAATAAATGCAAAAATGATACTAGGCAATAACTTTCTACTAGCAAATCAAGCTAAAATAGACTACTGTACCAAAAAAATAACCCTCAAAGCAAATAACCAAGAATGTATAGTAAATATGAATGAATCCTGGTTGAAAAATTTGAAAAATATTCGTTTAATAATAAATCACAACATAATAAGCAATCCAGAAATAAGAACTAATGAACATATTAAAATAGCATCGGGACAGAGTTTATGTGTACAAATTATAATGAGCACATGGACTTTGAAACGGACAGACACTTAAGGGAGCAAAAGCAAATTCATGCCTATATATCAAATCAAGACAATCAATACTATGTTCAGATATACAATGCGTCAAAAAGACCGCAAACACTGCTTCCTAGAACACTTATAGGCCATATAAATAAAAATAAAGAGGAACCACAAATTTATGAAAAATTAAACAAACAAAAATCACACCCGCATCGCCTCACTACAGGAAAACTCAAACAAAGAACAAATTTATGATAAAAATGGAGTGCAATTCCAAATTAGCGAAAATTTAACCGAGACACAACACAGGCAAGTTACAGAAATAATAAAAAAATATAAACATATATTCACAACAGAGGTCAGGGACCTAACACCAGCCAACATAAAATCAGTAAAAATACAGACTATCCCAGGAAATTCAGGGGTAATTGTACCACCCTACAGACAAAGCAACCAGGAAAGAGAAATATTAAACCAAGAGTTAGACAACTTAGTTAAGGCAGGAATTTTAGAAGAATGCCCAAATTTTACAGAATATGCATCACCAGCATTTATAGTTAAAAATCAGGATAATACACAGATTTTAGGAAATAAATGAACGCATAAAAACGAAAATTTCCCCATACCAAGTTTACAACTAATGTTCAGTTGCTTAACTAACTCACAATACTTCACAAAATTAGATTTGAAAAATGCCTTTTTCCAATTACAAGTTCATGAAGAAAGTAAACCATTGTTAACGATTAGAACACAAGACAAAATTCTACGATTTACCCGACTACCTCAGGGACTGAAGGTTTCAACTGGAATATTCCAGAAAAATCTAAACAAAATTTTGGCGAAACACCTATTTTCAAAATGCCTTTCGTACCTCGATGACACAATAATATTTGCACCAACCTTTGAAGATAAAATAATCAATCTAGAAGCAGTTTTAGATGAATTAGACAAGGCAAATTTAAAATTAAACACAAAAAATGCAAATTGTTCTATAAATAAATTGAAATATTAGGTCAAAAGGTCTCAACTGAAGGAATTGAGTCTTTACAATCAAACATACAACCCAATATTAAACTTTACACAACCAAAAACATTACGTAATATACAAGCTTTTCTAGGAGTATCAGGCTTTTTTAGAAAATTTATAAAAGACTACGCAAAAATTACACACCCTTTAACAGAACTTCTCAAAAACCAACAGCAAAAAAACTCTAAAATAATTTGGACAGAAAATTGTAACAAAGCATTTGAACAGATAAAAATAATTCTAACTAATCCACCCTTATTATCCCACTTTAAGAAACAAGAAACACGCTAGTATATACCAGATGTATATACGCTCAAACTCTAAAGCGGCACGTAATGCCAAAAAAATAGGCAACAAGACATGGCTGAAATCTGAAATCAAACAGCTATATAGAAAAAAAGACATTCTAAACAATATACTTTACAAGAAACATTTAGAACTACTCAGTTGTTTGCATCCTTCAAAATTCTACCAAACATTTGTATCTATTCAGACCCACATTGACAGAATAATTTCCAACGTGAAAATCACCCATCATAACAAAATGAACAGATTAATTCATATACAGCACCCCGTCGAAAAATTAGAATGTGACCATGTATTCCATCCACGTGTCCTTAATAAAACGAATATTGGTTTTACTAACGAAGAAATTTGCGTACTTAATAAGGGATTAAACTTTAATTTACCTAGAAACAATAAATGTGACATCCAAACGGAAATCATCAATGCAGAAGCTGCAATTAAGTTGTTAGCCACTATTGAGTCGCAAACTACTTCCAGAGTAGCCATAAATAATAAATTGAATAACCTGTTTAAGCATACCAATACAAATAAAATGAATGTTACCCGTAATCAATATAATAATGACAAACAAACATTGACAGGAATCAAACATAAGTTGGACATTTCTAATTCAATATTGACTAAGGCCAATAAGGGGAACTATTGTCGTGATGGATCGGACTGATTACAACAACAAAGTCCACAATTTCTTCGTATTAAATAACATCAACAAATTACTGAAAGACCCCAAAACAACATACAGTAAGTTAATTAATAAAGGCTTGAACAAATCAAATACACTGTTATCTAGTAAACAAATATTTCACTCTAAGGTCATCAACCCACAGGCTCCAATACTTAGGGGCCTACCAGAAATACATAAAACAGATTTACCTATCAGATCGCTAGTAAACTTCACTTCTGCACCGAGCTATCACGCTTCTCAATTACTTGATACAATAATAAGGAAACACTATTTCTTTAAAAATGATTACAGCTTACGGAACAGCCTAGAATTAATAAATGAGCTTAAGACAATAAATATAGAGCCTTCTTACAAATTAGTTTCATATGATATAGTGAATCTATAAACGAATATACCCGTTACACAAACCATTGACTTATTGGAGACAAATCTCAGAGAATTTTCTGTCCTTCCTGCATCGTCCATTACCGAGTTAATTAATCTCATTAGAACCATACTGAATCAAAATTATTTCCAGTTCAATGATGCATTTTACTTGCAAAGTGACGGCCTTGCTATGGGGTCACCGTTATCCAGCATCTTATCGGAGATTTTCCTTAACCATATAGAGAAATCCTTCCTACTAACTGATACTAATCCATACAGGCATAATATAATAGCCTACCATAGATGTGTAGATGATACGATTATCTTGTTTAACGGTAGTACGAGACAATTGAACCTCCTATGCATTTACATGAATAAAATGCACCATAATTTAACATTTACCACAGTATGTGAAATTGACCAAAAGTTAAACTATTTGGATCTCACTATTACAAGGTCTGAAAATGATTTAAAATTCAAAATATACAGAAAGTCAACTAATACTGACCAAACTATCCATGCAACTTCGCACCATCCACCGGAGCAAAAAACCACAGCTTACAACAGCTTTGAACACCGGTTAATTTCAATACCAATGACGGATGTAGACTACAACAATGAATTAAAATCCATTAAATATATCGCTGTAGCCAATGGTTATAATCCCGAAGTTGATAGATAAATTGGTCAGTAAACATAGATCCAAAACCAGGTTACCGCCCTCAGAAAGCCTAACTAAAGTAAAATATGTATCATGCGAATACGGGAGCGTTATCAATTATACTTTTAAAAACGCGATGGCCAAATATAACGTAATTGTTACATACAGATCAACTAACAAAGTAGAATGGATTTTGAGAGCCAATCCCTTAATAAAGAGAGATGCCCAACAACGAACGGGAATATATAAGATCACATGTAACGATTGTCCTTGCTATTACATAGGCCAAACCGGACGACCATTTTGCGTAAGGTTTAAAGAACACCTACCAAAAAGAAAACTTGATAATCAATACTCCAGTTACGCACAACACTTAATGGATAATAACCATACTTACTCTAATTGTAGCACTAATATGGAAATCATGCACATTTGCAAAAAAGGACGTTATATGAATGCGATAGAAGAATTCGAGATATATAGAGCCACTAAATTTGACTCCACACATATTTTGAACGATCAGCTTTCATTCCATTCGAATATGCTGAACGACACGCTGATTGAGAGACCCATCAGCCTAAAATAACAGAGATAAGAACCAGGAACATAGATATCGCTCAGTACCGCCCGAACGGCCAAGCGTGCATGTCTTATCGAGTGTTTCCGCGACATACTGAGCAACATTTTACAATTAACGACCTCCATATGGAGTGAAACTTATTTATTGTGTTTGTGAGTGATGTTTTTAGTGTTTCAGTGTGAATTCCTGATGATGGTCGAATGACTGAAATTGCAATTGAATGATAAGGTAAGATTAACCTTAATAAAAAGTTGGATTAGTTGACGTATTATAAAAGTTTGATATACAGATGCATCAAACATTGGAATAGGTGCCGTACTAAATAGACCCAGATAATAATCAAGAGTTTCCCATTGCGTATCTATCGAGAAAATTAAAGCCACACGAGACAAGATATTCGAAGTAGAGAAAGAAATGCTCGGATTAGTGTATGCCATAGAATACTGGAGAGAATATTTATTAGGAAGAAAAATCACATGTTTTACAAATAACTCTGCACTACAATATTTTCAGACTTTTAAAAATCCGTCACATAGATTAGGCCGGCTGGCAACCAAACTTGTAGATTACGACTTAGATATAAAATACAAAAAAGGGAAAACAATGGGTTTCTTATCAAGATAAGAAGCAGAAGAAGAAATCAAACAAAACTTTGAAGATGTATTTTTAATAAACGCTGACACACAAAACTTAGAATTAAAACAATCACAAGATCCATATTTGAAACAAATTAAGCTTGCACTTTTAAACGTGGATAGGAGTAACAAAAAAATTGATAGAGCATCCAGATATTATATTATAGAAGACCAAATTATGTATTACAAGCAGTTCAATGGGGAAGAAACAACCAAACTTTTAGCAATACCAAATGAACTTAAACAGGAAATTTTAAGACAAGCACATGACAGTCCTTTAACGGGTGGACATTTTTCATACTTTAAAACAATAACAAAGATAAGAGATAGATACCACTGGCCAAATTTAAATAAAGACGTACAAGATTATACAAAATCTTGTGAGACCTGCCAAAAACGAAACATCCCAACTAGAAAGCCATACGGGCTACTAAAACCAATATTAGCGACACATAGGCCCATGGACAGAATAATAATAGATTTCATAGGCGCAATTACTTCATCTTATGCTTACAAATATTAACATGTACGGATGTATCCACGAAATATGCATGGGCATTTAAATGCAAAACAGCAGATGCCAAAAACGTAACTGAAAATTTAATAAAATTGATATTTACACGTGGAAAAATGAGAATACTACAATCAGATAGGGGTACGCATTTTAACAATGAAATAATCAAATACTTAACAACTACACTAGGGATAAACCAAACTTTGAGCAGCGCATATTCACCACAAACACAGGGATTAACAGAAAAATTCAATGGCACACTCGCCAATATGTTATCACATTACGTACACGAAAAACCAAATTCATGGTCAAAATATATAGACAAAATTGTATACTGTTACAACTCAACGAAACAAACAAGCACTGGTTTTACGCTAAATAAACTTATGTTTGCTTTTGAACCAAATGACCCCATGGAGATCATACAAATACAAGACAACCTAAATTACGACATCCAACAACACCTACAACAAATTCAAGAAATTCGAAAAACATTACCCAAAATAATACAAGAAGCCCAAGAAAAACAAAAATGTTATTACGATAAGAAGAGAACCGACTTCGAATTCCAACAAGGGGATGAAGTCTTAATAAGACGCGAATTCCACGGCAAAACACCCACAAAATTTGATATGAAGTATACGGGGCCATATACAATTATAAAAAAAATAAATGAATTAACATACCGGTACCAAGTAGAGATATTAAGATATGGAAGACTCCAAAATGAACCAATACATATTTCCAGAATGAAAATGTATCATAGAAGGTCATAAGAACAAAAATAAAACAAAAATATGTCATGTATAAATTTAAGTGTCACAAGTAGATAATAACTCGAGATCTGTCTATATTTAATATTGTAGAGAATAGAAATAAGTTACATGTACTACCTTTAATAATTGTACTAATTAATAATATTCAAGGTACTATCATGAATTGTAAAATAAACAAAAACATTTTTAAAACTAAAGCCTTGTTAACATTATAATAAAGGTTTAAAAAAAATTAAAGCTATTAAATAGTACACATTTCAAATTAAATAAGTAAAACCAATAACTATTAAATCTTAAATAACATCGCTTTCAAAAGTAAACAATAGCTTCGAGATCTGATCTATAAAAAAAAACTTTTGTAAACATTTAAAGAGACTTACGCCTACGCTTAGTAATGTCATATGTAAACAAAGGTAAAAAAAATATATATATATGTATCAAGAAATCTGTCTATATCTTAGAAAGTTCATTGTAGACTTAAGGAATATGTACCAAATTTAAGCACTAATAAAAATTTTTTATTTTAATCTCATTTTAACAGGACAATAAATAATAAATAGGAATTTATTGTTAATAGGACTAAATAATATATAGGAAAACCAACTAAAAAATAGTTTTCAATTTTAAAGTATGTATTTAACCAAATAAAATCAATAAACCTTTCAAAATTAAATAATAACTCGAGATCTGTCAATCACTTAAAGTCATGAACACATAACAAGTAGGTAAATAGTGTAGTTCAAATAATGTGTAAAAAAAAACACTTTCTGAGAAAGCGGAAACAGGGGAAAGGGGGGGGAGAGACATCATTGCCGCCTAACCTAGTAACTCCGATAACAATAGCGAAGATATAAAATTGGACTAAAGCATTGATCACGCCAAAGTCCTGTTTTTGTATATTCAGCACTTAAACAAAACATAGACTACATAAATCTTCAATAACTAAACAAGTATCAATCAGAATAAACTAGAATCCATGAAGCTATTATTCACCGTCTGTGTTTCAGAAAAATACAAAACAGAAACGGAACCAAAGAAAATGAAAACAAAACCATTCACCCTACTACTACTAATGCTGCAAACGTTATTCTACACACATATAACGACTACACTAA
Source organism: Philaenus spumarius (assembly GCA_018207615.1). NCBI lineage: Eukaryota > Metazoa > Arthropoda > Insecta > Hemiptera > Aphrophoridae > Philaenus > Philaenus spumarius. Next base: position 100,200 of record JAGFPH010004506.1, on the reverse strand, counting down.
AAATAAATGTTGTGACGGGGACTTACTTCAAGAGAATTTTCAACATTATACTTTATCAAGAATCAACACCCTTCACATACAAATTACCACATCATGACATAGGGGACCAAAAATAAAACTTCAAACCAATAATAGAAAAAGCATGCTTCAATCAAAATACAGTTACAAACAAATGCAAAACATTAAACCAATGCCAGCAAATACAAAATTTAATAAATGAACTTTTAGAAGCAGAAAGAAAAACATTCACAAGCACACAAGCACCCACTCCAAGAACAAAAAGAGCAATACAAACCATCGGAACAGTAATGAATTGGTGTTGTGGCGTAGCCACAGAAGAGAAACTGCACGCAGTAAATCAAAATGAGGAAAATTTGGACTCACATATGAACAACATAATGGACTTCGTCAAGGAAAAACACAAAGACCTGGTAAAGACAACTGAACAAATTTCAAACTTTTCAAAAAACATAAATACCATATTAAAAACGGTACACAATACCATAAACAATGTTGAAAACCAAATACAAGAAATGACCTTAAACAACATAGAAGATTTAAAAGTAACACTATACGCTAATTTGCAACAAATCTATTTATACATATATTTAAATTCATATTATGACAACCTCAACAAAATAAACAAAAATTGTATAAATAACAAACTAACAGAGTCGCTCATACCAAAAGAAACCCTAACTCAAGATCTCAACAACCTGCAGTAGAATCTACAAACAAGAGGAATGGAACTAGCCATACGTTTAAACAAACTACAGAAATACTGCACTTCACCAATAACAAAATGCTACTTTTTAAAGTCAGAAATAATGATAAAAATCCAAATACTAATAGGACAAGCCAAAGTAAATTATGAAATCTATATACACAAACCAATACCACAAAAGAATGGCACAAAAGAATAAATGCGAGCTCAGCTATTCAGAAAACCTAATAATAAAATCAGATAAAGAAATACAAGTAATAGAGCTTGAAGAAAATTCAGAATGTAACTGGAAACAAAACAAGCTTTGTAGGCTACCAAGGCAAAACACAAAGATCTATCATCAACCTGTGTAAAGAATTTATTACTAAGTAAACCAATAACGGAACTCCAAAAATACTGTCAATTCCATTGTAGAGATGTAAACAAAGAACCAATAATAACAAAATTATCGAAAACAAAATTTCTAATGACCAACATAAATGAAGACCTACAAATTTTATGCAGGGAAAACTCAACTCAAACCAGTATTCCCAAAAATTTAATAGGGTCAATAGAAATAGATCTACCATATGACTGCCAAATAACTGACCAAAACAAAAATGTACTAATTAGGACTATAACCCCTTGTGATGCGAGGGACACCAAACAAATCGACTTGACACACATAATACCTGCAACATGGACTGACCTTCACACCATAAAGATCGACCCACTGCCAAATACACATAAACCAGAATTCCAAAATATGAAAGACATCTTAAACCAAGATTGAAACATATCCATACCAACATATATAATTCGGAACCTAGTACCTGAAGAAACATTTCAACACATTCACCTACAAAACAATTGGTCGGATATCATAGAAAACAAAAGAATTATGTTTTACATCATAATAATATGGGCAAGTATAACTAATACAATGCTACATACTACACATGCTGAAGATAAAATTAAAGGCGCAGAAACCACAAATAACACCAAGAGACTACCAAAGGCAAGAATTAACAACTTCAAATTAAAACCATACAATTATCACGTCTAAATCCAAGTCAAAATTCCAGTACATATAAATTCCTTAAAACCAATCACTCATATCCTCTTCAACAAAAAAATAATATCCTATCACAAATGTCATATATATATATACTTCCAGCTCAAATACCACACATAAACAACAAGTTCACAACAGAAATCTAAACGTCAGCAGAATCTAATGTGACAGCAAGATCGCCGTCAGCAATTCCACAGGCACTAGGTCAAAGCTATACAACTACTTTACTTCAAATAACAAAGTAATACTCTACTTAAAAAAAAAACAAAAAAACAAACAACAACAAAAAAAAACAAATTGGTGGTACAATTTCATATGGGGTGAGGGAGTGTAAGAATTGGGGTAAACAACTTACCCCAAACACTTTAAAATAAAATAAATTAAAAACAATTCAATACGATAGAAGTAGATCGAAAGAAATTAAAATTTTAAGAACAAACAAAACTCTGATCATAAGCAAAGAGGAAGTCAGACAGGAAACCGGGAGTCAGGTTTCTAAAATAAGAACAAACTATGGAACCTGTCGATGATGCATCCACAAATTAATACAGGCATAAGAAACCGCAAAATACGGGCAAATTGAGCAGCCAATCAAATGGTCTAAATTCAAAAATCAACCAATGACATAAGAAGTAAAACACGCTTCCAAAAAGAGAGGAGGGAGAGGAAGAAAATTAACGCAAGAGTCTTGGTGGGCATTTGAGAGGAACAACATCGTGTTAAAAAGAGTTTGGATAAATTCAAAGCCATTTTCAACATTAAAAATAAAATTAAAGCAGTTAGTGAAAGGTGATTGTGAATCAGAGCGGAGTTCGAAAGTGTATTCAGTGTGTGGGAGTAAAAGAAATTAATAAATTTATGTAAAGTGTTTTGTGTGGGAGTAAAAGAAATTAATAAATTTATGTAAAGTGTTTTGTGCGGAGTAGAAAAGGAAGGAAAGAGAATGTGAGTAGAATAAAATTGTTTAAATAATTGTAAGACAGATTTCGAGATAAAGAATTTAGAGGCAAAACCATATACTAAACATTAATCTAATTAATTGAAAGATTTTCATATTTAATAATACTAAATAATATAATACATGCAGGGGTGAGATCATTAGAATTAGCTGTAAATAGGGTTCATTTAGGAACACCTGAAAAGCAATTGGGGTTGATCTTGTGCATGAAAATAAGTGCTTAGATTTGAAGAGTAAAAATAATATTAGTTAATCTAGATACAAAGGGGTAATTTCAGGTGTTAAAGACTTTATAGAAAGTTAGTCGATGAAGTAGAATTTATTTGATTTCATGTATTAGAAGAGTTTAATGAATATTTTTTATCAAGTTAAATCATAATTGTCTAATTAGAATTAAATTGAGAAATTGAGAGTCTGTAAATGGAGATATTTTAGAAATCTAGTAAAACACGATCTAAACTTTTGAACAATGTGTCTCTGTGATTATTAAAACCTAATACTTTAGAGTACCTCTAGAGCCTAGCGATATTTTGATTCCTGACGGGAATCTGGTGGACGCCCCCAGACTGTTGGACTATTAAAAGGTAAAGTAACAGTTCAGAATTAAATATGCATGACGTTTAAGATAAGAAAACGTCACACAGTTAAAATTTAACCTCACTAAACAAAATAATATTACAGATCATCTCCCAGCCGTATTTGGCCTTGAGAGCACGCCTCCTATCTCCTTTGGACATCCTAGGACGCCTTTGTTCCACTTTGAGCGAGACCAACTACTTGGTAGCGTCCATCAGCTCACCTGAAAAAACCTGGGGTGTCAGGATTTTTCAGGACTAGGTCTTTGTCCAGCTCAGAGCCCGACTCAACCTCCCCCTTACTAGGATCTACTTCCATGTCGACAGATCTAGAACCCTGCTCGATAACTGGTTCTCGTCTGTCGACAAAAGACTCAGATTCAGATGCTTCTGCGTTTTGGACAAAGTGAGCATCTCAGAGAACGCTACCTGTCCTGAGTGACCGGCTGAGTTTCAAGTTGGTGGCTAATTCTCTGATGTATTTCGATTTTTTGTTTTTTTTTCAAATCCATATGGTTCCCACGAGTAGTGCAGGGTAGTAGAGAGGTCCACCGCACAGAGCCCTCATTTACGGTAAGGCTAAGTTTACCTGAGAGTGTAACACTAACAGCCATGTCACAGAGAAAATATACGATAAGAAATAAATCAGCAGTTTCCTATAGTGTCTAAAAGCACAGAGGTTTGGTCTAAATAAATAAATGACGCAATACTTAAATAATAGTAACCATTTATAATTTTTATATATATATATATTTCTTAATGACGCAAAATAATTACAGTAGAATCATTTTTTTTAATTAATAAATAAAAAATATAAGCAGACTGTAAAAGTAGGTAATATAAAAGCAGACTTAAAGAATATATTAAAATATGAACGTATGTAAAATGTGAAAATTATATAAGAGATTTTTCTTCAACAAATAGTGCGTTTGAGGTGAACAGTATAAAGCAATAGTTAAAATTATAAACAGTTTAATAATAAAAGTAATAACAAAATATAACACAATTCGACATATGTATCGAGATACCAGTATAGTAAGAAACTCCATATATAATGATCATGGAAGCAATTCAAAGAGAGAGGGCATCAACTTGCGTACGTGACAAAACACACGCATGAAGCAATTGGTAACGCGAGACAACGTTCTGGAACAAAAACTTCTAACAAGATGGCGTAGCTGTTGATGTGCGTTGTATAAGGCCGGCGATGAATAATCCACATAAAATGTAGTTTTTGTTTCGAGATGGTGACAAGTAGGGTCACAAAGTGAAAAATATATACTTTGGAGTTGGTGTTAACCTAAGAACTAAAATTGATCGTATAAATCAAGTGATTTTCAACTTATAACTGTACCATGTGCTTCAACAAAAGTAACGCGCGATAGGCTTCAGGACATATTGAGTGAATTGTGTTAACGACGAAAAATCCTAGGTAAATAACAGTGCGACGAATAACGCAGTAAGTAATAATGGCCATAGGACACATTTTTTAGTCTGCAAGTATAAAAGTTTTGATTATTTTAAAAAATAACTTCTTTTAATTTCTGTTGCGTCATTTTTTCTTTTGAGAGATAGGGCTGATAAAATTTTATGTAATTGTAAATAGTTCATTGATTTGTTTGTATATTTGTACTATGATATTGATATCTTTTTATTGTTGTGAACATTCACTTTTAAATATGTTTGAGTAAACAAAGGTTGTTGCCACAATGTCTTGAATTTCTTTATACAGCCACGAATATCCATTTAGCTTGTACTCTGACAGCCAGGTTTCCATCCCTGAGGAAATCAAATTAATTAATAAATATTTTTCAGTAATTAACAATTATGAATAGATATATGCCAACAGAGCATAAGTGAGGTTATATGTGGATTATTACAAATACTATGATTATTATTGTTTTTTTTTTATTAGTATTGTGGGAGTTAAGTGAAGGTGATTCTAAGGTTTTGAAAGTAAGGTGAGTTAAAGTAAGGTGAAGCATATGATATTATTCTACGTTGAAGTTAGGTGAGAAATGGATATGGAGAGTTTAGGTAAGTGGTGATTTTATTATTGAAATAAGGCAATAGGCCTAAGAGGTGTTTTAAATGATTTTAAGTATTACATGAGCGACGACTTTTGGTTTTAAGGTGAATAAATGAAGGAGATGAAGGAGAGATATTGATAATTATTAAATAATCCACATATAGCATTTTATTTTTGATTTAAAGACATAATTTTTTTTATTTTTTGAATTTTTTACCGAACCCCATTTTTTTTTTAACACATTGTATATATTTTTATTTTTGCAACGCATATCGTTGCAAAATGGCTTTCCCAACGTGGGGCTGAAAAACAGAAGAAGCTAAGTTTACATATAAATCATATATATTTTCATTTTTTGCAACGCATATCGTTACAAGAGGTCGCCTGTTATCTTAGGTATAGTGGTTTTGTTGGGATTGACGTTGAGGACCACCATGTTTTAACATCATGTTGGGGGCCACCCTTGCACACCATGTTTTAACACGTCTCAGATCTCTGTTTATGATATCCGAGACAGTGTCATCATAAATCTGGTCCTTCCTGCACTAATGCCGGATAGATTCTGTCTCCGCCAAGTGATTTAAATGGGCTGAATTAGTTTATCGTCCATTTTAGTTTAACTCAACCTCCCCCTTACTAGGATCTACTTCCATGTCGACAGATCTAGAACCCTGCTCGATGGCTGGTTCTTGTCTGTCAACAAAAGACGCAGATTCAGATGCTTCTGCGTTTTAAACAAAGTGAGCATCTCATAGGCCGCTACTTGTCCTAAGTGACCGGCTGAGTTTCCAGTTGGTGGCTGGTTCTCTGCCGTATTTCGTTTTTTTGTTTCGGATCTATATGTCTCCCACGAGTAGTGCAGGGTAGTAAAGAGGTCCGCCGCACAGAGCCCTCATTCACGGTAAGGCTAAGTTTCCCAGAGAGGTCGCCTGGTATCTCAGGTATTCCGTTTAATGCACCATTACCCTGGTACCATTCATCCTATCGGCACGGGTGAAAAACCTTCGGATTGATGATTTTATTTCAGGGTTTACTCCCTTAGATCCGTTGGATTCAGCCTAGACTTTAGTCCAGCGCAGGGTCACCTCGTGCAGGATGCAACTCTTCATTGCATAAGCCAACTCTTCAGTCGAGAGAGCCAACTTCACCGGTCTTGAGTGAAAATACACTCCTGAGGGAAAGAGGGAATAACTGTCACGTCCCTTGTGACGCCCACCTCCTCAACCTCTCGACAACCAAGCTAAATAACTTGATCCCACCGCATCGGCCCCACTGGCATGAAATTAAGGTATAATCAGTTGGGCGCATATCATATGATCTTCCCAGTTACCAGTGCATTGTGCTGCAATGAATTTTTCATCATTACCACCATTTCAAAGTACTAGAACCACAAAGCTGCTGTTGGCCCATTACCTTTGAGACGTGACAATTCGTTGCTCTAAATACGCTGAACACTGGCAAGGGATGCTTATTTGTGGCTATATGTTGTAAAGTAATTCTTACTGAGGTCTGAAGTAACTGAACTATTTCTTCTTTTTCATATGATAAAATATGTAAATGTTCTAAAATGATCTGAGCTAAATTGGTTTGAACGTGTAAATAACCTCTCACTGCTCTGTTATAAGATTTTCCGTTCAACATTTTGTCTACTGAATTAGGAGCAAAAATTCAGGACAGAAGTTCTTTCATGCCGCTTCCAGCCATAGTTTTCCGATGCAACCTAAATACGACATGAACATATGAAAACCACCAAGAATCATTTCTACTTTGCCCAGTATAGACAAAGCTCGATGATTCGATTTTTCTACCTTTGGGATGCAGTGACTGATCCATTGTTACTAAACAAGTTGGGAACCCATAACAATGTGCGTCTTCTGCAGCATATTTCAGGGCTGTGTCCAAAGTACACCATCGCTCCGTATGTAATTTGGGGTCTAGTCACAGATTCATACAGCCAAAGCGTCATATGAGGTTTGAGACCCCAAATAGTTCCAATAAAGCGTCTGGTTGCCAGTAGCGCCCATTTTGCCTGAAGAATCAGATTGTCCAGGTGTGCATTCCAGGTCAGCTTTTGATCAAGAATCACTCCAAGATACATTACTGACGTGGAGATATTCAACCGGGTATTGTCCATGGATATCCTCTCCAGGGCTGTTAAGATAATTTTCCTTGTAAAGGGATCTATAGTGGTTATGGATTATGAGGTTTTGAAGCCATTATTTGTTGCAGTCTAGTTGCCTCCTTTTGGCTATTCACTTTGTATGTGAATGCCTTCCAGGAATCATGTTTGGCTTGTCTAATAGCTTTGCTGTATGATGTGAGAACTAGGTGGTACTCCCTCCAATCACCGCTCCGCTTGTAGGAATTAAACAGCCTTCTTAATTGTTTCCTTCTGCGACCAAAGTCTGGAGACCACCATCTAGTATTGGATCTACCAGTTTTAGATCGCAGAGGGCAGTTATCTAGATAGCAGTCCATTATGGCCTCCTGAAAAGAGGAGGCCACTCGGTCCACGTCTGGAAAGGTTGCAATAACCCCCGTCATGGAGCTGAGTACCGCCTACAGCTGATCCGAATAGGATCCCCAGTCGGTAGCCCTCGGATCCCTAAATAGTGCTTGTCACAGATATATTATTAGACATCAATATTTACAAAGACTTAATTAATTAAAATAAACAAATTATAGAAAGATCCATTAGTTTCAGAGCAAGTTGTTCTAATGCTGCTGACTTGATTGAAATGTCTTGAATACCGGACGAATTAAAACAAACAAATTTAATACAAGCCCATGACAACCCACTCACAGGAGGACATTACTCATACTACCAAACAATTTCAAAAATAAAGGACAGATACCATTGGGCAACTTTGCATAAAGACGTACAAGAATACACAAAGACATGTAACACTTGCCAAAAACGAAAAATAAAAACCAGAAAACCATACGGGTTATTAAAACCAATATTACCTACACACAAACCCATGGATAGAATAATAATAGATATTATTGGACCAATAAACTCATCGTATGCTCATAAATACATTTTAACTAGTACCGACGCAACAACCAAATATGCCTGGGCTTTTAAGTGCAAAACAGCAGACGCTAAAACTGTAGCTGAGAATTATTTTAAAACATGGTAAAATGCGAATATATTATAAACTGACAGGGGTACACATTTCAATAACGAAATCATAAAGAACTTTACATCAACACTAGGAATTAACCAAATTCTAAGCAGCGCTTATTCCCCACAAACACAAGGATTAACTGCAAAATTTAATGGCACACTTGCTAATATTTTATCCCACTATGTGTACACAAAAAGCCAAATGCATGGTCAAAGTACCTAGACAAAGTTGTATACTGTTAAAACTCAACAAAACAAACTAGCACCGGGTATTCACCAAATAAATTAATTTACGCTTTTGAACCAAATAACCCCATGGAAATAATACAAATCCAAGAAAACCCAAATTATGATATAAAACAACACATAACACAGATGCAAGACATTAGAAAAAGTTTGCCAGAAGTCATAAAAAAGGCTCAAGATAAACAACAAAAATATTATGATAAGAAGAGGACAGATTTTGAATTTCAAGCAGGAGACGACGTTATAATAAAACGGGAATTCCATGGAAAAACGCCTACGAAATTTGATATGCAATATACTGGTTCATTCTCGATTATAAAAAAGATGAACAACCTAACATACCTAGTAGAAATATTGAAATATGGAAAGCTACAAAATGAATCCATATATATATCGAGAATGAAAATGTATCATAGAAGGTCATTATAAACAAAAATATGTTATGTGTACATTACAATGTAAAAATATAGAATATTATCGAGATCTGTCTATAATTAGTATTGTAGAAATTATAAATAAGTAACATATACTAGATTTAAGCACTAATTAAGTATTTTTAACAGCAGTATCATCAATGAAATACAAATTTTTATTTGCAGCAACAATTAAATCCTTAGTAAAAACCAGTAATCATTTAAATAAGTAAAACTAAATAACAATTAAACTTTGAATAAGTAAAGCTTTTACAAGTAAATAACATCGAGATCTGATCTATCAAACATCTTTGTAGATAACATCATAACAGTCGGTAGACAATTTAAAGAGACCCAGATAACGTGAATGTGTATACAATGCCAACGCCAGTAAACAGTGTAGCGACTGCAAACTCAACATTTCGGACATAGTTTGTATTCCTAAGAGTCGCGAACTTGGGAGCTACAAGATCCGAAAACAGATGTTCTAACATCTTTCGTTACTTAAAGAGGAAGCCTTGATCAAGCGGAATTTTCCTCTTGCGAAAGTAACAAAAATACTACACATTCCAATAGATAAAAAAAAAAATCATTTGTATTTATAACAACAATATTGTAAATAGGCCTACAATAACAAGCAGTCATCCAGCAACCAACCTTATGGTGGCACAGCAAAACCACACTTCCTTCAAGGAAACTCTAACGCAAGAATTCCAGCACTTGCATTCTACTATCAGCATTATCTTATAAACAACACTTCAATGACACTACGTTATCAGCAATACCACAAACATCGAGTTACTACAAACATAATCACAGTTACTACACAGAAAATAAACATCGTCTTAATTCACTTTAATACAAAAGGGGAGAAACATAAATAAACAAAAAATTGGTGGTACAATTTTACACCCAGCAGGGGGAGGGTCACAGATATATTGGTAGACACCAATATTCCCAAAGACTTAATTAATTAAAATAAAAAATAAACAAATTATAGAAAGATTCTAAGATTCAAAGCAAGTTACTTAAAAAGAAAAGACACAGTTAAAAGATTACAAATGATACTATTAACACACGTGTAAACTATTAGGTTACGTTCCCAGACATTTCAATCAAGTCAGCAGCATTAGAACAACTTGCTCTGAAACTAGTGAAACGATTCATATTACATTTCACACTGCTTTAGCGAACAATGCAGAATATCATGAGAATGGCTTTACAAGAATTTACAGATAAAAAAAAAAAATTAAAGGCCAATAGGAAGATGAGTGAAAAATCTTTAGCCAATGACAAACGGACGCGTAGCAGGAGTAGGGTAAGAGCGTAAAAAAAAGCTTGGTCTCATTCTAAAATCTTTTGAACGGGCAAGACCTTAAAGCCCGCTTCACACCACAATGTATATTTCAACCTAAAACATTAAAATTAACTCAAGTAAAAGAATCACCCTTAAAGTCATCAATAAGTAACAATCAGCCAATGTAAAATCAAGTAACCTACACACCAATCTACGGGATTCTACCCAAGGACCAAATTTGGAGCCCATTCGAGGAAACATTAGTCATCACAGAATAACGTGTATATAGTGTTCAGTGAATGTGCGAATATAAATAAAATAAATGTGTTAAATAAATTTATCTAAAGTGAAAATCTAAAAATCCATTTAAAAGTGAGTGAAAGGAAAAATCGTCAAATACTGGTATGTAAGTAATTTAAAAATTCAATTTATGTTAAGACAGATCTCGAGGTTAAGCAAATTAAAGAAAATCAAAATCATAACCAGACAATTAAAGGAAAATCAGATACAGATATCAAATGAGAAAATATATATATGTAATAAAATAAATTCATAATTTAAGAGCAACACTAAGCAATTTGGTCGGTTCTTATTTATATAGAACTAGCTGAATACCCGTGCTTTGCTACGGGGAATTAATTGTTTTGCATCACTATGTTACATAATTGTAGGCTAATATTTCTCCCTCATTTTCTTTCATCTTTTATTTCACGAAAGTGAATTATTACATGTATTTTCAATTAGTTTAGTATGTTTTGTTCATTGGCTGCCCGTCAACTCAGGGGCGGACCGTGGGTAAATGGCGCCCTGTGCGAAGCATGGTTCCGGCGCCCCGACACGGGGGGGGGGGGGGGGATAAAAAAACTGACAAATATACGCCGCTAACTTAAATCCTGAACACAGCATCTAATTTTTATTAAAAAAATGATGAAGCCACGAGGAAAGGGTCGGAAATTATGTCTTCCGAAAAATATCAAATAACTGAGGAAGGAGCTAGACCCAGTAACAAATGAATAATCGACCTCCATCTATCTATTTTGCTGGTTTATTGAATCAATAATTTTAAGTAATTGGAATAATTAGTTATGTTGTATAAATATGTTACCATTGCAGCATTTTAAATATATTTTTTTTATTTTTCACTCATTGTAAGCATTAAACATGCTTCTATTTTCAAAGCGGTTCATTAAGATTAATTGATTCTCTTGCCATTTAAGCCTCCAGTATAGTATTATATTGCCCCTTATATATTAGTGTCCGGATTTGGTCTGGACAAACTTATGGTAACCCTAGTAATAGGCGACCGCTTCTGTATTCACAGCATGGGTGCGATTTACCTCACTTTCGAAATTCAAATAATTCTTAGCCTAACACTTTTATGAAAAGATAATTTACAATTTGACAGTTTAATTCTTTGATTTATTCTCTATATTTTGTTATAATAATTTTTCATTTTTGGTCAAAGCATATATTTCGAAATTACATTTCCAACTTTGGTATGTTTTGTTAGCAGCCTTGTAGTAGGAACATAAAAACAGTTATTTTCAAAATACCAAATTTGAAATTGTAAATATTTTTATACAGTTCTATTTATAACTAAATTACGAAACTTTTTTACACTTATGAAACAAATTACAACAAATGTTTACTACTTGTTATTTAGGCCTAAAGTCAGACGTTTACTGGTGCCGAATTTTTGTGTGCATTTTGTTGTAACATTGCACTGGACCATCCACTCCCTCAATCACATTAATTCAACACTAAGTTCAGAATTTTACGTCCGCCAATCGCTAATCGAAAAACCTCAAGATATACCCACACTACTACAGTACAGTGCGTTGCGACTATGCGAGCCAACGGTGTCCTCCTACGAGCGCCCTGTCCAACGAGCGCCATGTCCATCTAGCGCCCATTCTCGGGTTGACGAGGGTCAGAGAGGGGTTGACAGGTCTAGGAGCTTTCCAACGAGCGCCGCATTTCTGTCACTCCCTTCGACTACCTGTACTTCTTGTAGTATTTACTTCTGACCTAAATATGACTCCCCTAAATCAGCTACAAATGTTATAAAACCCTAAATTAAACGTAATATAAGCATGCGTATACCATGTGCGATGATTCGTGACAGGCCCACCTTGATTTAGAGGTGCCTTTGATTATAAGTGGGCACGCAATCCTGGCTGGCGCTAACAATGAACCTTTTCGCACTTTTATTCCACTAATAGAATATTTAAGAGGTATTAAAGTTGACATTTTCTTTAAACTATTCAAGTTATATTTAGAAATATTAAATCCGCTTTTGAGGGGGGATGCGGAATACTACCCCCCGGAAAACTACCCCCCAGGTGAAACGTGACGTCACGAAATCTGCCAACTAACCAATCTGGGAGCCGTGTCCCGTCTGTAAAGATGCCCCCCCCCCGAGCTAGAGCGGGTCGGCGGAATACTACCCCCCGGAAAACTACCCCCCCAAGCAGGTTCCTACAATTATACTGTTATCGGCAACATACTGTGACTAAACAGTTTAGGTTAGTCCTCTAGTTTTTTTTTATTCTAATTATATCAAAACTTGAGTGTGCGTGACTGGAAAACTGCCCCCCCCCCTGATCTCTGACGTCAAAATGACGTAGGAACCTGCTTGGGGGGGTAGTTTTCCGGGGGGTAGTATTCCGGCGACCCTTTTGAGGGACATGACCTAATACTGGCATATTAAATTGTTTATACACGTGCTTATAACACGTATGGCACTGCTTACAAAAATTACCGTTTAATTTAGGACAGAATTGAGATGTTTCATATTTAGGTATCTAAAACTTACTAGAAGCATTGATTCGGTAAATAGCACCTGGTAAAATACCAAATAAAAGATTTGGGAGGTATTTTGTTTAAGAATATTTTTGGAAATAATTTGTTATATTTTTATCATTTTTTTAGTTCTAGTTTTACAAATCCGACAACGGCTATTGAAATAACGTTACTGTAATATTATAAACTATATATCGTTGCGATTATCTATAAGAAAGGTTTTAAATACAAGCATATGGGTCATATTTAAGGAATGTTTTTCGATGTCACTGATCATGTCAATTCATCGATCAGTAAATACTACCAAGTACAGGTGGTCGAAGGGGGTAACACAGAAGTGCGGCGCTCGTTGGATAGCTCCTAGACCTGTCAACCCCTCTCTGACCCTCGTCAACCCGAGAGTGGGCGCTAGATGGACATGGCGCTCGTAGGACAGGGCGCTCATAGGAGGCAACCCGAGCCAACTACAGTAAAGTTTCCCTCATTTTAACTCAGCTCGGAATCGAAATGGGACAACTTGGAAGCACCATACATATTTTTGCCAGCCTCGCGACTACAGATAAGAGCCCGATGATTCAAAGTCGAAGCGGCCGAAAAGTTTAAAAACCAGCGATACTTAACTTTTATATAATAAACTTGTTTGGCATGAAACAGTTTATATAATACAGTATATTAATGAGATTATTGTAATCAAAATAAGACCAAATGTGATATAATTTGGACCACATTTAGTGATTAATATTCTCGAATAACTCATTTAATTTCACGATTAATTAATTAAATAATAAATATCACAAATGAGAGGACAACACGGAATAGATACAAACAATGGATGTACATTAACAAACGCCGTCACAAATACAAGGTCGAAAGGCACCCCGAAAGAGAAACATATTTTAACGTAGGTACATTGGCGCAGGGGGTGATTTAGCGTGCGTGTTTTTTGTGTGATAGCCTAAAGCTTGCTTGTGTTTAATTGTTTTTGTGTAAGAAAAGTAATTTCTTGATATAATACATAAAAATTGCTTAGGTTTATAGTCTTTTACCGAGGATTTAAATGTATGATAAAGGTTATTAACTAAAAAAGAGACATTTTGCCAAGTTTTTGCTTAAAATTATATGTGCCTTTAAAATTTGCTATGTGCTATGTACAAATACAAAAATAGTTACTGTAAAATACGTGTGTAGGCCTACTTTTCTTATAAAAAGTAAGCAAATTATCTGCACCCTTTCACTAGCCAAAGATATATGTAAAATAGGGGTTTCAAAAGTGAACATTTCAAAAATTTTCCGGGGGAGTATTTTCGTTTAGTTCGGCAGCGTTCCGGTACTGGAAAAAATACGAGTAAAGCTATGCCTAAAGTTGAACTGTTTCCTTTCGTTACTGAACATTTTTTGTTTCTTGAGCTAATAACTTTAACAATTTTGTGTCAATACATTTTTTAATTTCATATAGATGAATTCTTTGAACCTTTCTCTACAAAAAAGGTACAGAACACTTTTGGATTGGGGTTAATTTAATATTTTTGGCGAATTTTAGCACAAAGTTAGTATTGTAACTTGCTAAACAGCGTATATAATTAAAGGTACTAAAATGATGTTCTCTTTTACATGCAATCCCCAAGTTCATAATTTTAAGATTGTAATCTCAGCACGTCATCATCTGAGGATCCAGCTTCAGCATCAGCTGATCCAGAGGCACCACGGAAAAATTTGCTTAATGCTTTAGCCTGCTATTGGTCTTTTTTTCAATATCAGTTTTTATTTTTCTATAAAAATTCCCCGAGGGTTTTTTTTTTTTTTTTGGCGACATGTTAATTATTGGAACTTACAGTAATGGGTCTATTTCTCATATCAGTCAATAGATTATGCCGATAATGTGGTTACTAAAAAGTTTGATGGCTGATTGGCTGATTTGAGGAGGTTATATGGAATTGTGTGGTGACAGGTAGGGCCCGGAGGGGGTGAAATACTCCTCCATACCCATCCCACCGGCCACCACTCAGGACAGCGGAGTGGGGCGCCTCATTCCACTTCGCAGAAACTATGCAACTATTTTTAAATACAGACTCGCTGTTGCTCCGCTTCCGGCGGGATTGGCGACCGGCCGGCTCGGATTTTCGGAAGTATACGCCGTGCGTGCCCCCACCCCCAACACTTTTAGTTTCCTGCCGCCTCATGCACTTTTGTTGTTATAATATATGGAATATTAGAAAAAAAAAATATTTTCTATTATTCTCCTTATTTTCCAATTACAAGTACCACAATTTTTTTCCATCACCATGGCGCCCTGTGCGGTGGCACAGGTCGCACATGCCAAGATCCGCCCCTGCGTCAACTGTCTTCATCAAGGTATGTTTGCTGAATAATTTAAATCAATTCAAAATAATGAATTCAGAGTGAAGAGCGTCTTATTTTACAACCGCTAAATCTACAGACTGGTAAATCACAGTCTTAGCTGGATGTTGCAGATCGAACAAAGAGTAGATAGAATTGTCGCAGAAAGGAACTGGAGCAGACCGGTCGCGCAGCAATTCAACCGGGCAAACCTCCATTGCTGTAACAGCAGACCCCGCCCTTGTCCCCACTCCGTAAATAACAACAGCAGTTCTACCAACGTTCAGGCCGTAGAGTAAAATTATGGAACTATCAGAAAGTAATTGTTGAACGAGCATCAGCGATGCCCTGTTTCAACTCAAATAATTATTATTTCGTTTGTTTGTTACTGAAATTAAGCATAAATAATTAGTCAAGAAGTCAAGAAAATTTACGTATGTGTATAGATTTTTGTAAAATTTGTATTTGTTTAATATTATTATACACTTTGTAAATGAGTCACAACTTATATTACTCAAATTGTTTATAGTAAACAAACTGTGTGATCTGAACTGTAGCTGAATGGTTAGATTCAGTGTGTGATTTCAGTTATAATAAATGTATAAGGATTTTATCCCATGAACCAATAATTACTTTTTTTACTTTTTCAAACAGGCCTAAGCATAGGGCCTACATAATAATTTCAACATAAGTTATAAAATTGTAACCTGTTAAAAGTTATTAATCGAAACAAATTCAAAACTAAAACTTACTATGAACCAAATAAAACTTAGTTAACGTGTATTTAAAAATGTAATTATCAACTTCTATAAAAGCGAGTGTACGTCCGTACGTAGGCCTACGGCAATGCAATTTTAATTTAGTTGGATGTACTAAGTGAGCACTGATCATGGTCCCCAGAACACGAGGTGATTTTCACCCCCTTCAAAAAGTCGGATTGATTTGAAACTTTGAACACTTATAAAGGACCTACGGCAATGCAATATTAATTTAGTTGGGTGTAGTAAGTGAGCACCGATCATGGTCCTCAGAACACGAGGTGATTTTCACCCCC
>JAGFPH010004506.1:53981-74496 GCA_018207615.1 Philaenus spumarius | reverse complement strand
TTTTTTTTAATGTATTGTACCTATTATAATATTTTATTTGCATTAAATCATACTTACAAATATATTTAACTATTTGTTCAACTGAGAACGTTTCAATAAAGACTATAAGGTTTATTGGAGAAACACTTAATTAGAAATGTTCAAATCTAATTTACTTATTTCAGTTTGTATGATTTATTATAAGTCTATTCAGATGAGTTATGTAGATCAATAACCACACAAGCTCAAGTTGCATATTGACAGTTATTAATTGTTACACTATACTAAATCTAATCGACTGACATTGAACCAGAACTTATACAGTGAGGGTTGTCTAATTATACCGGAAGTTGTTATTGGCGACATCAACTCGCCAGTTTCAGCAAGACTGCAGTGATTCCTTTCTCCGTCTGTATATATCAGTTAAACATACTATTCGTTCAAATTCTATGAATGTTTAAATAGTTATTTGTGTACCTTGTTGCAAAGTTGAGTTTGTCGCATGAGATAAACATCAGGCAAAGTGTATGGCGAGTGACAAATTAAACATTGCACCCGTGATACACACAACACTTTTCAGCTAAATTTTAAATTAGTGTTTTAGTTTTTAAAAAGATCTGTTTTACAGAGGATAGTTCCTTAACAATCAAAATTTTCAAAACATAGACTACATCAGCTGTTTACTTTGCATACAGTGAGCAAAGTAAACAGCTGGAGTGCAAAAATTATTTACCGTACTCCAGCTGTTTAGCCGTGCGGTAAAGTAAAACAAAGAGGTATAATTACTTGAAGCTGAACACATGTAGTTTAGTTAGCGCACAGCTGTGAGTGTGCAAAAATGCTCTTTATTAAACAGCTGTAGGAAAAGAAATCTTAGTGGACACTATTACAAAGTACGTCCTATGCAAATATCCACTAGCAAAATATTTATGCAATCCTATGAAACATGGTAATCATTGTATTCACTAAATGAAGGGGCTGATAAATAAGTTGGTTTTTTTGTCAGGTAAAATGTTTTGCGAAAAATTATAAAAAACAGTCTACAATTTTATTTTAAACTTTTCTCACACATTTTGGGTTAATTACGAAGCAAGTGATAAATGTAATAATTAAGTTGTGTTGAACATTAAGTAATGTGAATGTGTGTATGGATCATTTGGTGTAGGGAGTATTGAAATCATTTTTGTTTTAATATCTACAAAAATAAATGGATTCATATTTATTTGATTATTCTACTGTTTAAAGCAATATTGTAATAAGAAGTTAGAAATAAAATTGATGTTTAAGTAGAATATAATAGCCAGCAAAATAAATTCCTCTTAACTCTTTACGGATAGTAATTTTGGTTATATATCACAAATACAATACACTATAATGACTACACTACACTATATCCTTGTATACACTATAATACAAGGAAAAATATAATATTATTAAGCAATAAAACAACATCTGTGCTGCGCCCTAGACAGTTCTGCTCAATATAAACCAAAATATCAAATGTATCACTAGGTTACAGCTAAAAGAGCATTCATAACAAAAGGTTAAAATACAAAATAAAATTTTATCTATTGCCTACAGTTTTTCAGCAATAAGTTTTTGCCCTTCAATAAAGACAAACAATTTTACGCTTAATACAGTCTTGCTGTCTAGATTAATTTTAATTAAACTATATCCGCAATTAAAAACATTACATTTTTTCATAAATGTTTATGTGTTAAGAATTTATATTATCACATTCCTCCATAATTAGCGGATATATACATATATAAATGAATGAATGTCATGTGTTCACCTGTTTTACGTTCGTGTAGATGTCACAGCAATATTTGACTCCCTTAAGCTATTGGAACAACGGTGGCATTGTTCACATAAAAAAAGTGTGACATCCCGTACTACATAAAGTGGCACCGTACAAGATCTGAACGAATCAACTTGTAGTTCTAAAATAATACAAATTACAAACTCTTACCTTATACGTAATATAAAGGATTTAACAAAAATCCTATATAATATGCGTTTTCATTAACTTTTCCACAATGTTTCACATTTTCTAACTTCAAAAACTGAACAGAATTACTTGAACTATGTTTGTTGCCTGCAGTGAAACAAACCAGGTAAAAATGATTAACTTACACTCCTCGTGAAACACATCCATAAATATTACGAAGAGTCAGTAATTTTAATATATTTAAATTCAAGGTAATGCATAAAAGTATACCAACTAAAATTATTGCTAACAAATTAATTTAGGTACAATATTTTATTTTGATTTGAAAAAATCATTATTGCTAATTATCAGAAACCATTTAGTAAAATACTTTCATTTTTCTTGTGTTTCTGACCGAGAAACCCAATGCAATGTCTTTACATAGGTGTTATACATATTGTATATTGATTTATGTTCCAAAGAGGCAAAATAAGAATGCCTATTGATGATGCCGGATCAAGCTCAACGCACGTGTTCATTGCTCAATCAGAACTCTAACCACCGAGTCAGAGTCTCTAATCAGAGTGAGTGAGATGCATAATAATCATTTACAGAAAGAGTAATGTTGTGATTTGTGATGTACTTTAAATGTAGTTTGTGTTTAAAGTGTTGTAATATATGTGTTGTGTTAACGTATGTAATTGCAAAAATGTACAAGCAATTAAATTAATGCAATTTCAAATCGGTTTGACAATGCCTGAATAGGAAAGGCCAAATGATCGTCACCAATACATAAGTACAGTTACTGGACTGCGAGTAGAACAAAGACATTTATATGAATATATAACCAGTCCATAATGCAAAAACAAAAAAGTTATGAGTTTTTTTTTAAGTAATTGGAAACTATGAGGACACAATTAAATGTTGGCCCCATGGGCGTAAGGTTAGTAGTTAGATCCAGCACTGAACATACTGCACAAACATAAGTACACTATACACATTAAAATTGTTTCATCCAATTAAGTGATTGATAAGGGGGGGGGGTGCAAATTACGATACGCTCAGAGCTTGTGTACATATCAAGTAAACTCTTTGAAAATAGAACTGTGAGCTATTTATGTACCGTACATAGTGCTCCTACCTAGAAGGAAATAAAACTTGATGTTTTTACATGGGATAATAAACCTCATGTAATAAGTACAACACAGTCACATATTCTGTAATAGGTCTGTAGAAAAATGAAAATGGGTTAAAAAATAGTGTTTTATTTTCAATTGTTCTGATTGATTTTATTTGTCTTACAGAATGCAAACAGAATAGGTCTGAAAGAAAGTAGGATTTCATGAAAACTATCTCTGTTTTACATCAGTATTTTATATTTTTATATAAAATTAATTAACATTGTAGCATACATCTTTACCATATTAATCATTGATCATAATAATTAATAAAATTACTTACTTTAAAAAAATAACCTTATATTTCTACACATGTAAAAAAAGAATTAAGATATCTGGTTAAGAAACTAAGCGTATTATTAGCTTACATTTGCTACAAATTAAAGGCACATTGAATTCAAGCTTTTTGTGTTGCTTTTACATGACTATACCGTCGTCATCTTCACCATAATCAGCGTCATCATCAGGTAAGATTTCTTTAGTCAGTGGACATTGTAAACATCTGAAAACATTATTACTACAAATATTAGCTGAAAAGAAAGTTAATTTCTGTTAAAAAATTGCTAACACTTTTGTTGTTAAGTGAAATTACATTTTAAAATTTTACAACATGCACAAATTCACTAGTCCAAGTTCATACACACACACACGGCCACAATGCTTAGCGCAATGGTCTCAATATTAAAGGCATCGTTAGAACTACTTTTTGATTCATCAAGTACTATACTAGGGATCTGACTGAACATTCAGTTTGATTAAATGACTATTTTACATACACTGTTTGCTTGAAATTTGAATTGAATGTCCTACTTTTAGAGGGACTAATGGAAACGACACTTTTAAAAATAATTAAAACATTTGTTGCAACGTATTATAAGTCTGATGGCCAAATTATATGTTCCACATTTGCCTACTTTTACCTGTTGTTTTGTGTTTAATAATATGTTGGAGCTGTATTTTAATTTGTAGTACAATACATTGGTGTGGTTGTTTTTAAAGGTGTTACATACCTGAATTTCTTCAAGTGTTGTTATAAAGAGAGACTTTTTAAACTTCTGTAAAATTTGTAAATTGTTGTCGAGATACTATCAATTTTGTAGTTGCTTTGAAGTAAAAGTTCTGCTTCTGTGGATTTAGACTTTTGTATCCCTGGAATAGGCTTTGGTATACATTCGAACTTGGTTTTAATGACCTCGGCTAATGCGTCAACTTGTACATAGCATAATTTTTTTTACATCCAAGTTGTTATCATGTTGTTATCTTTTACATTATTATAAACCCTTGTTTTAGCGTCAATATATATCTGAACCACTGGGTTATAACATCATAAATCTACAAAATAATTTACTTTAATTTCATTCAACATTTTTAAATTTTAATATTTTGTAAATATATCATACTGTAGTAATCGTCACTTATTAAGTTGCGATGCCAATGAACAAATAAATGTACTGTCAGCTGTGTGTAGGCCTAACAAACCCATGACCTTGCTAGGAAAGTTTTAGGGTGAGACAAAAGCGTAGGACAAATCACTCAATCGTTTAGGTCTGTATTACACTGTAAAATATTTTATAAAATATCTTTTATAAAAGTTCTTTGACAAAGATCTTTGCTAGCGTAATAGGCCATCTTTTATAATATATTTCTTTTATAACATTTCTTTTATAAAATTTAATAGGTTGGCATTACCTTTTATAAAAGTTACTGAATTTGAGGTTATTGAGCTAAATAACGAAAGGGCTACAAAGTTCACTTGGACTGTAAATACAACAAAACTGTTAATTTCCGAATATGAATTAGGCCTACATGAAAATTTGTACAACCCAAAACATGCAGAGTATAAAAATAGATTTACAAAGGTTGAACAGCACTGTGGCGACAAATTCAATATTTCTATAAAAATAGAAACAAAAGACAATAACTTTACCAAAACATTGCAGATTCTATAAACATCGTGAAATCTGGTTGTACAGTTCAAGACATAAAAAAAGAAAATAAATGGACTTAGAAGCCAATTTTTTACTTTCAAAAGAAGTGATAATAACATGATAGCACTCAATGTAGTTGCACAAATATAGAATTCTTCATCATCCATTTTAATTTGGTCATTAAACAAATTTAAAAAAGCCAAAATAAATAATTCTGTAGTTGTTCAACAATGAAAAGCGCCTTCTTTGACATAGATCTTTGACGTAGTGTAATACAGGTCGAAAATGTTTTATAAAAGAATCACTCTTCAAATCTTTTATAAAAGATGGATACCATCTTCTATAAAAGATATTTTATAAAATATTTTACAGTGTAATACAGGCCTTAAGCTGGTGAGATTTTGATCAGACAGTTGCCCCCACTCCCACAGTAATGGTGACATTTTAAAATTGTTGCGTCACAGTAAGTTAGTGTTTTAAGAAGTACTGTAATTTTAGTGTTTTTTAAATTTCAGTAAAGCTACAGTTTATTAATACACAGTACATGTATTTAAATGTAAAAATATTTAACCTAATTATTTACGCATTAAACTTTACACATTAACCAATGTTAAATAATTTATAATTCGAGGTAACCTCAGCTCTTTTAGCTCGAATTACCCGCAACCTCACTTGTACGTAGCGTCAACATTTGTTCGGTCCCTTTGTTGATGCTATAACCAAGTTAAACTGTATATTCGTTGTTTTTAACAAACAGCCTGTTTGTCCAATGTAAAACTTAGGGCAGTCAAAACATTTTAATTTGTACATTTTAACATTGCAAGTTACGAATACATTACGCAGTTACGAATACAAGATATTCCCGTGAAATTTAACCCTAACCCAAAATTGTTGGGAGTAGTGTTGGATTCAAAATTACGTTGGGCAAAGCAAGTGGACTATGTTTTAGAGAAGTTCACGTCGCGACTGAATGCGCTCAAAGTAGTGGCTAGTCGCAACTGGGATGCAGACACATCAATACTAACATCATTTTACTTAGCCTTTGTACGCTCCAAAGCTACATATTGCTGTGAAGTTTGGGGAGCTGCAGCCAAAACACACATTGACAAAATAGGCCGCATTCAAGAAGCGGTTCTCCGTACATGCCTTGGATGCCCGAGCACCAATCCCACTCCCGCTATGGAAGTGGAACTGGGTGTTGAACCTATTGAAATATATATCAGAAGGCAAATGTGGACCAAATACTTAAGAATACAGTCATCAACGCCCAATCATCCTTTACACCGCGTGATAAATGCAAGCAGTAACATCAGAAACTCATTCATGTGTCAAATTAGGTCTATGGCCTCCATGTTAACGTGTGGCGTTCCTGAAACCATCCCAGTGACATACGACGTCAGACCAGGCATATGGGATGGAGTGGAAATTGTAATGGAACTACCAAACCGGCTAACGAAAAACAACCACCCGGCAGTCTTGAAAAGTGAAGCATTGTCCATGATAAATGAGCTTTATGATCGCCATATCAAGATTTTCACCGATGGCTCAGTGGACATTGAAGGAAAAGTTGCGGGTGCCGGTTACTTCAATGAAACAACTGGTGATAGGTACTACGTGCCAGCAAACTCATTGTCCAGTATGGAAGCAGAATTACTAGCTATAAAAGCAGCGCTTACAAGTTGTTTATCGTTGAAAATATCGCAGGTGTGTGTCTTAACGGACTCCAGAAGTGCTCTGCAGGCTATCTTGAACCCCGAACCTACGGCATATGCTTTTC
The DNA here is from genome assembly GCA_018207615.1 of Philaenus spumarius. NCBI lineage: Eukaryota > Metazoa > Arthropoda > Insecta > Hemiptera > Aphrophoridae > Philaenus > Philaenus spumarius. Next base: position 67,704 of record JAGFPH010004506.1, on the reverse strand, counting down.
GTATCTAGGAAATTAGAAACCTGCTTCGTGAACTACAGAGCCATAGATGTGAAATTACTTTGCAGTGGGTACCATCGCATTGTGACGTAAACGAAAATGAGGTTGCGGACCAAATAGCGAAAGCAGCCTCTAAAATGCAGCCTATAGATGAGAAGAAGGTTTCATTGATTCACTGTAGGAACCAAAGCAACAAATATCTTTATAAAGCCTGGTCGGACAAATGGAATCAGTCAACTGTTGGGAGACACCTGCACAAAATTCAACCCCTACCAACTGACGGGAATTTATATAAAGGGGTGCAGAGACAACTAGCATCTTTCGCAGCAAGAGCTAGAATCGGTCACATAGGGATGCAGAAATACCTATTCCACTTCAACCTTACTGATTCGTCGCACTGTGCATTATGCGAAGACGGTGAAGAGGATCTGGAGCACATTCTTCTGCGTTGCAGCTATCCAATTCTTTCACGTGATCTACTAAGAGGAGAAGTCAACGATTTTGAGGACATCCTTAAAAACAAAAAAACATTGGCAGCTTGCTTGTGCTGCGTACATTGGACACCGGGCCATCGGCTACGATTGATGCTGGAAGCCCATACTAAGAAGTAAGAAGTAATTACAATGCAAGTTTATTGGGACATTTTTTGATCGTTGGTGTTTTTGTTGACATTCAAAAGTTTTTCTCATTTATTAGAGGTTTTGTAAGCCATGATAATATTTTACTTTTTCAGTTTGAGTTTGATAGTGTAAAGATTCACCATATTAGTTGGACAACAAACTTGTAAGTTTGTAACAAATGTTTTATCTGTTAATTTTATAAAATAAAAATGACTATCTTTATTTTACTAAATGAATTCCTTAAATTAGCCACAAGTTGTAAAGCCAATTATAAATAAAAAAATTTTAAACTCACTTTGTGAAGTCAGATAACTTGTAATGAAAATATTTAATAAGCTAGGCCTATTTTTAAAAGAAATCAATAACTAAGCCTTTGTTTTACAATACTTCTTTATTATAGGCAAAAGACTTACTGGTGCTTTTACCACTGTGGGCTATATTCAGATTTAAAATTATAAGTTTATAGAGCACTTAAATATACAATCACAAGATTGTATATTAATAAGACAATAAAATATATTCACAAATGACAAATTATAACTCTATTATCTCGGGTTAAAAGGATCCTGGTTTAAATATGCAATCAGAAATATAAAACTTAGGTCTATACAGTATGAAATATCTAAAGCTAGTGAATGTTACAAAGTGTTAAAATAGTTCAAGTTCTTTAAATAATTACAAATTTGATATCAATGATGGTTGATTTTAGTTGATTATTGCTCACTTCAAAATGAAAGTCACTGTTTTACAATGGGTAATAATTTAGCTGGATATTACCTTTGCAGAAGTTCAAATTTGGTTTGGTACTTTTACCAATTATTTAATGATGTAAATTTTATAATTGTGTCTTATCTTTATGGTATTTTATCTATACTTTCTTCCTTTATTTATTTTTAAAAGTATATTTTAACTTATTTCACTTGAAATTAGTTATGAGTTTATTAAGTATGTCTGAACGGTACAAGGTTTAATGCTGAAGTATTAATTTTAGTTCAATTATTCCGGGCTTCCACAGACAGTGCTGTTGCAAGTAACTCTAACAATTGTTTTCGTTACTTAGTCCCATAAGTGGCTGGTGTTTCTGGTCACGTATACAAAATATATTACAAAGTTTATTTTTATTGGTTTTTATCGGAGATATTTATGTTTTCACAATGTTTATAATGATATTTAACCTTTATTAGTCTTAATTTGTCCGAAATACATAATTATTTGCTCTTGTAAATTCATATAACTGTATCTTTGTTCCTACCGAATGCAATCGTAAAACAGCTGTTCTCTATGCATATACGGACGTATTATTCAGTTAGCCATGCGACTTTACGCACATTCACTAATAACCTTACTTTGTTTGGTTTAACACTTTTTCAATTTTATAACACTTTGTTTAATAAACTATACATTGCTTTTGAAATTTAACTCTATTACAACTTATATTACACGAATAAATCTATACGCTAATACTATTTCGAAATGTGAAACATTGTGAATACGTAGATAGGCTTATGCCTACTTGCAAATTAAACTTGGTTTGTATATAAAAAGGTAAGTTAAGTGTTACTTAGTTATAATATGAGTGTTTATCGTTATTTCTTTATTATATACAACTTCCTGAAGTGAATTTACTTGTGTTTAAATGATTTTGTCTAGATCGCATTTTGATGTTAGAATTTAGGCTATCTTGTCAACATTACTTTTCACAATCTTTTAAGTTAGTTTACCAGGACTTGTGAATTTGTTTATATCCCAACTGGGTCAAAATCTTATAACTTGTATTGTGTTTTGATCAACATAGTAAATTTTGTATGTTGTAAGACTTGATAATGGAGTCATAGAACTCCGAATTTGGAAGTCCTGCAAAAAGGATTTCAACACGGATAGTCAATAAAACAATTCAAGAAAGAATAAATTGAATTTTTATTAAAATAAGGTATTTGCCAAAAAAAAAGGATTTTAGTTATTTTAAATACTATTCAAGAGGTAATGTTGCTACTGACTTTAAGTAGTATCACAGTTTTAATATTATACGCCGCACAAATTGACAGACTTAAAAAATTCTAGCTTAAACATAAACATCAATTAATCTCCCCTTGTTGGAAAGATTGTCTATTATTTTTTAACTTTACCTGCTTTCATTAATTCCGTAGTTAAGGCACTTGTCCCCAATGCACTCACAGCAACCGTCATGAAACCATCGGTAACTAACAGCACCCATAGATATGCATGACGTCTTACATTTGTTCCAAGACATACATTGACTCATGTATGCGACAGAACAATTTAGAGTCAAAACATCCTTAAGCGGAGCCACTTCCTGTTCTACCGTTTCTGTAACATACGAAATAATCAATAGCCTTTATTCCTTTAAAATATTCTACCAATATTACATTTAAATGTTATGCTAACAGATAAATTACATCTCATCTATTTTTTGTTTAAATATCTATTCTTTCTTTGGAAAATCCTATAAAAAGCATTTACAAATATGTTTAATGAGAAGGAATAAAAATTCCTTCTACAATAATTAGCAATTTCTCTGTCTTTAGTACAGTTTTGTAGAACTTGAATGCCTAGAATGATAACATTTGGCATGAAGATAACACAAAAGTCTGTCCAAATACCTATGTTATTTTATTCATTATTTTACTAAAAATCAATACAGTAACAATTTAAGTCTTATTTTCCCATTTGAACAACATAGGGGTATTATATGATAGCTATCATTTTAAAATCATATAGTACTTTAGTAAACATACAAATAATCAGATGTAAAAATTAACATTGAATCAAACAGCTGATTACTTCCATATGAATGTAGTTGTGATGAAATCAATTACTTACTTATTAACCCTAGAATCCCAACGCTTCATCTGGTAGACGATGGTCGCCATGTTTTCGTTCCCCATCCCCGCTTCGTTGTAGTGTCCACTCCCACCACTCCAGTACCTTCATTTGCCACCCATATGGCCATGTTGGTGTTTCGGAAACCGGTTGTAAGTGTATATTTAGACGAGGCGTTGGGAATGGTGTTAGTTTTCAAATAACATTGCATCTACATAGCAATAACATTGCGATGCCAACATCCTGCATCGAGAAGTTCCTGATACTGAAGCTGTACAACAAGAACCTCAGAGAAGAAATATTTGCTCATTCTGCCTATCCAAGAAACGTCGATTGACAAAATTCTTTTGCAAGCGCTGCTCAAAAGCAATGTGTGGTGACCATCAAGGATAGTGGTGCTTTGAAAGTGTTCAAGAGTAATAAACTGGTTCAAACTGTGTCAGTTGTATGTCTTACATATCATTTGTGTTGTTAAAGTGCTAATACAACGAATTACTTTATTCTTTTTAAGTATTAATTCATTTATTTCACCCGTCGTCTCGTAGACTAAGCGTTAGGAATAATGAAACTTTTATAAGCGTTGGGATTCTAGGGTTAAGGTACGTTTACACTTGTACACATGTATGAGAACTTGTGTGACATACTTGTTGAATTAAGAAATCCAGAAACATTTGCTCACTCAAAAGCTCACACATTTTATTTTGTATGAACTTCAACATTTCCTCATACATTTTGCGTGAACAAAATTTTGTTTAAACATTGACTAGTGTGAGGTGATTATTGAAGCTTTTCCCAACCAGCTGATTTATACGAGGCTTGTCCAGAAAGTAAGTACCGTTTCGTTCTACTGCCGGCACAGCGCTAGCGACGATGTTCCGCGCATGCACTCTAGTCTCCTTGGTTCATTGCAGGGGTGCAGAAAATGTTTTAGCACACAAAATTTCCCCAGAACACACTTTTTTCACTAAAAATTTCCCCATAATTGATCGCTATTCGCTACAGATGCGACATTAACACAGTTTGTTTATATATTTCAACATATTTATTGACCTTATGTTTTAATAATGTTTATTATATTCATTATAAATTCCAATATAAATCTTCAAAAAAATAATAATAGCATTATTTTTACTTAATTAACTACGGTGAAATTAAATATCTACAGTGAAATATCTTCAGATGGTCCCAAAAGGTTAAAAAAAAAAAATACAACTTGATTATTGCTATTTTATTATGTTTAAAAGTAGGCCTAAGGTTAATTTATAAAATATGTTTTATAAAAGTTCTTTGACAAAGATCTTTGATAGTGTAATGGGCCATCTTTTATAATAATATATTTTTTTTATAACATTTCTTTTATAAAATTTACCTTTTATAAAATGTTAGACCTTTAAACTTTTTAGTACAAGCCCAAAATGTTTTATAAAAGAGATTCACTTTTCAAATCTTTTATATTAGGTGGATACCATCTTTTATAAAACATATTTTACAAAATATTTATTTTAGAGTGTAACACGGGCCTAATACTTAAGTGGTTAAAACAAAGTTAAATGTTATGTTTAATTAGTTTCAAGTCAATTACCCAATTACCTACCACAGTCACTACTGAAAAGCGTCCGGACAGATCACACGAATTGAAAGAAAAATAAACTTAACAATTACTTTTCATTTGTTACATTTAGTTAAAAATAAGTGTTCCCGACACGCAACGACTTTTTAACTGTCAAAATCAGTTCTCCCATACCCCCAAAACACATAAAACTTCCCCCACACTGTATTTTCAAAATTTTGATAAATAAACGTGATCCCGACGCACTACGACTTTTTAACCGTCAAAATCTGTTTTCTCGTACCCAAAAACATTTAAAAAGATACCCACAACGAATTTTGATTCAATAACACGATCCCAACGCGTTACGACTTTTTAACTGTCAAAATCGGTTTTCCCGTACCCAAAAACATATGAAATGATACCCCACACTGAATTTTGATTCAAAAACGTGATCCCGACGTGCTACGACTTTTAAATGTAAAAAATCGGTTTTCCCGTACCCAAAAACATATAAAATGATACCCCATACTGAATTTTCAAAATGTTGAACCAAAAACGAGACCCCGACGCGCTATGACTTTTTAACAGTCAACATCGGTTTTCCCGTACCCAAAAACATATGAAACGATACCCCACACTGAATTTTTAAAATGGTGAAGAAAAAACGTGATCCCGACGCATTACGACTTTTTAAATGTCAAAAATCGGTTTTCCCGTACTCAAAAACATATAAAACGATACCCCACACTGAATTTTCAAAATGTTGATCCAAAACATGACTCCGACTCGCTACAACTTTTTAACTCGCTAACTCGTTTTTTTTTGTACCCAAAAAATGTGACCCTGACGCGCTCCGCCTCACGCTAGAAAGCTCAAACGCTTTTCAAACTCTCCACAAAAAATTACGAAGATTTTGGTACCAACAGAAGTTTTCTACGACGTCTGTGGGTGCTTATACCGTGTATAAAGGAAAACTGACACATACAAAATCATCGCATCATTTCAATACTTCGGCATGCTAATGTGAGCCGAAGTAATAAAAAATGAGTACGCACATCACATTGTACGCATTTTACTGATAAAGACTGATTTCGAATTTCGGTAAAAGAAAATTAAAAAACATCGGTAATACCTATACATTAAGTAACGTATAATTTGGTTTAAAGGTCGGCTCTAGCTGTCGGCCATGTTGGCTGACACTCCATAAGACCAATGTTAAATTAAAATCCAAATTTTTCCTTTATTTGTGATAGGAAAATTATAAACGATATGTCATTTTAAAGCTATGGTCAATATGCATGCAAATGGCTTTTTAAAAATTAAGAAAAATATTTTGTTTAAAATTTATTAACAATTTAAAACATTGATTTTTAATATTTTTGTATGTTGTCACTATTAATTATAGCGAAAAACTACCAAGCCATTCGCCTGAAGAATTTCGTCCCCAAGATTTTGGTATTTTTTTTAAAACGCTATTTGAACAATTGCGGGTTTTAAATGGATTTAGGCTGAGCAATGTCCGTGTAACCTACCGCCGCTATAGGGCGATTTTAAATATTTTTTACGTTGTAATTATTAATTATAGCGAAAAATTACCAAGCCATTCGCCTGAAGAATTTCGTCCCCAAGATTTTGGTATTTTTTTTAAAACGCTATTTGAACAATTGCGGGTTTTAAATGGATTTAGGCTGAGCAATGTCCGTGTAATCTACCGCCGCCGCTATAGGGCGATTTTAAATATGTTTTATGTTGTAACTATTAATTATAGCAAAAAATTACCAAGCCATTCGGATGAAGAATTTTGTCCCGAAGAGTTTATTATTTTTTAAAAACGCTATTTGAATAATTGCGGGTTTTAAATGGATTTAGGATGAGCAATGTCCGCGTAACCTACCGCCGCTATAGGGAGTAGCAGGTTGCTTTCTGTTTTACTAGAGCCGACCCTTAATATGATTTAATTCTAATTGAATAATATCATTTATATGAAACTAATCAAAATTTGCATGTATCATAATAATTATTTTTTAATACCCAACGAATGTATGTTTGAACGCCCGTCAAGAATCAGGAAACTGCCATCATCAACTGGCACAAAAATATCGTATCGGCGGCTCGGCCGTACGATAATTTGTGCGGTGAAGATTAAATAGGAACCCTGTCCGACTTGCAACAGAGAACAGACAACACACTTTGTGTGTGTGTATTGGTGTGTATGTATATGTATCATACAAACCGATTAAGCTGACCTTTGTTCCCATTCATTTCTTATTTATTTTCCCCCAAAATAATTATATTTTCCTTGTTTTTGTTGGATTTTTCCCCGGCCAAAATTTCCCTAGCTCAGTCCCAATTTCCCCCGAACCTCATTCGGGCGTTCGGACATATTCTGCAGGCCTGGTTCATTGTTGAACAGCTGACGCAATTACGGCAAAATTTTATTGTGTTTACATTAGTTAGTGTGCACTCAAAATGTTTAAAACAATTTCTGATCCCGCAGACTGCGAAGTGCGTTCTGTAATACGATTTTTGAACGCAAGGAACATGAAACCTGCTGAAATTCATCGCCAACTTACAGAAGTCTATGGAAAAAAAGTTATCAGTGATGGTATGGTAAGAAAATGGGTTCAGCAATTCAGTGATGGGCCAACTAATGTTCATGACGAGGCTCGCAGCGGTAGGCCATCGATTGTGAGCGATGAATTGGTTGAAAAAGTGAATGAGAAAATTCGTGGAAACAGACGTTTCACCATAAGAATGCATTCTGATGAATTCCCACAAATTTCAAAATCTCTTTTACAAGAGATTGTGGTTAATCGCTTGAATTATCGCAAGTTGTGTTACCGTTGGGTTCCGAAAATGCTTACGGATGAACACAAAAAGAAGCGACTTGGCAGTGCATTGACTTTTCTCACCCGTTACAGTGATGAAGGAGACGAATTCTTAAACAAGATTGTTACAGGTGATGAAACTTGGGTTTGTCATGTCACTCCAGAGTCCAAACAACAGTCAATGGAGTGGTGACACACTCACGATCCCCCAAGAAACAAAAGTTCAAAACAACTTTGTCGACAAGACAAATCATGTGCACTTGTTCTGGGACAGAAAGGGCATTCTGCTTGGTGATTTTCTACCCAGAGAGGAAACAATCAATGCGGAACGATATTGAGAAACACTGAGAAAACTTCGGCGTGCGATTCAGAACAAAAGACGTGGAATGCTTAGTGAAGGCATTGTGTTGATCCATGACAACGCACGTCCCCATTCTGCTGGTGCCACTCAAAACCTTATTCAAGAATTTGGTTGGGAGCAATTTGACCATCCGCCGTACAGCCCAGATCTGGCACCTTCTGATTTCCACTTGTTTTTGCACTTGAAGCGAGATTTCGGAGGGGGCCACTTTGACAGCGATGACGACGCTGAAGATGGTGTTCGGCAATGGCTCTCGTCAATGGCGGCATCTTTCTTTGAAGAGGGTATAGAAAAGTTGGTTCCTCGCTACGATAAATGTTTAAACTATTTTGGAAACTATGTAGAAAAATAGTTTAAGATATCCTCTTTCTTGTAGAAATAAATTTTGTTGAAAAAAAAATTATCTGTAAATTTTTTTCCAAAACGGTACTTACTTTCTGGACAAGCCTCGTAACAATACCTTTTTTAGGTTAGGTTTCATTGTGTTGTGTACAAATACATTAATATTACATTTTAATCTTTTCAACTTAAAGTTACTATATCTAATTGGAGTCAGGAAACAACACTGCAAATAATTGAGATAATTAGGCTTCAGATACATGGGATCTTAAATCCAATGTTAAAATCTACTTGTGTGCAAGTGTAAATGCTCTAACGTGATTCAAGAAATAGAATGATTTGTGTACTAAAACTTCATACTTGTTTCTCAAACAAGTATCTCACACAAGTTTTCATACATGTGTAAAAGTGTAAATGTACCTTTAGGTTAGGATTGCTGTTGTAAACAGTTGCTGTTGATATATAGTGGGGCAGAAGAACTACTATTAAGGATAATAATGCACATTTATAACAGCTGATTAGTTTTAACAATTCAACATAAAACAGCCTAGATTAGATTTTAGGTTAAGTTTACAACATGGCTCAACCCTGCTGGGGGGCAGAAGTTTTCTTGTACCAAAATGCCGTTCCAGCACTGCTTTAAAAAATATTATTTACTCAAAGTCTGACAAACATTTTACTTTAAAGTTTTATATTGATATTCACAATAAATGGCAATAAATAAAGTAACTATTGTACAAATTATATCTGCTAGGATCCATATAATCAGTTTGAGTACAATTTTCTGCCAATCCTAGCGTAATCCTTTTATTTGAATTCGTTGACGCATTTCCGAGTTCCTCCAATCTCGAGACCTACTTCAGAACTGGATTCATCCATTTGGAATTCGTATTTATATACAGTCTAGCCAAGCCCCTCCTCCAACTGGTACTGCCTCCTATGTAACACATTCCGATGGCTACACAAACCTTTATGTTTATTTTAGTCTTTAACATTTTCAGATTTTGGAATGTTTTTTGCAATTGATTGTAAATTTGTTAATTAATAATATTTTCGCCGTTCATCTTTAGTTTAAAAATTTCCATATTTTCCATTATATTTAAGCGTCTTCCTTTTTTGCATTGGTGTAAAAGCTTCATTGAGTCTTTCATTTCATATGGAAAATGACGCTCATTTAGTAGATGTGTAGCGTAATTTGAATCTCTTTTTTCATATTTATATGATCTAATATGTTCCCTAGATCTGTTTTTAATTTTCGTCTTGTTTAGCCTATATATGTTGTGTTGCACTTACACTTTATTTTGTATACTCCATTTTTATCGTGTGCTTTGTTTTCTTCTATAGTCTTACTTAATCTGTTCTTTATAGTGTTGTTCGTATTAAATGCCGATTTCACATTGTATATCCCAAACATTTTTTCATTTTGTATGTTTCCTCTCCAGTGAAGGTAAATCCCACCCAGATATTTTCCTGTTTCTTTGTGACTTTTGTCGTATTGTTTAAATTTTGTTATATTTTACGAATTAATTTTCTTATTACTCTCTTTTCATATAAATTATTCTGAGCTATCTTAAATAATTCTGTTCAGTTTTTCTTTGTGTGCTTCCCTTTTTAATGGTAGATTATATAATCTATTAATCATGTATCGAAAAGCTGCCATTTCGTGTTCCATTGGGTGGTTTGAAACATCATTAATTATATTATCGGTGTATGCGTACTTTCTAAAAATTCCAAGTTCAAGTTGCTTGTTATTTTTAAGTTCAAGAAATTTAACTGCGTCGACAAACTCAAATAAAAGGGTTACGCTAGGATTGGCAGAAAATTATACTCAAACTGATGAAATAAAGTAATCCCTAAAAAGGAAGTTTTCTCAACATGTCTTGACTGAGCTGATGGTAGCTTTGATGTGTGGTATTACAGCTACTTCTATGTTTTGGACTATATCAAGAAAGCTTTCAAATTACTTTGAGTTACCTTCTTGTTTTGCACAAGCTATAACTGGTTTTGTGTTGTCTTATACAGGCCAATTGGCTACTATTCTTAATTTTTATATACTTTGTTAACATTTAAACACATATATAATAAACGGTACCAGGAACTGGCACATACTTTCTCACAAACATATTTAAATTATTAAACGTCACGGTGACTTGTACGGTGGGGTAGGAGAGGTGATTTTGTATTAAAGTTGTTTTCCCATAAAAATCCATAAAATAACGGAAAAACCAACTTTTCTCAAAAACAGCTCGAAAAATTTTGATTAAAATTTTACAGTTTATAGTACTATAGGTCCCTAATAAACTATAAAATTTTAATCAAAATCGTTAGAGCCGTTTTAGAGAAAAGTTGATTTTTCCGTTATTTTAAGGGTTTTTATGGGAAAATTACCCTTAAAAATAAAAAATTCACAAAAATGAAAAAACTCCTGGAGATACCGTGGATTAGTACCTCCATACCAAATTTCATCAAAATCGGACGACTGGTTTGGGCTCTAGGTCTGATAACATCCACACAGACACACATACAGACACACACACAGACATCACTCCGAAAACCACTTTTTTAGGTTCAGGGGGACCCAAAACGGATATTTCCACCAAAAACTCAAACTCGAAAATTTTGACGAATACAATACTTTCTCCATATACTATGGTATAGGGGAGAAAGTAAAAATCACACATTTAAACACTTCAATTTAAGTGAATACTCCCCCCTGGTTTGAGATGGTATTGGTGCCCTTAGTAGCCATCACCATAGGATTTTCTCAGCACCGACACAAAAAATAATTTCTGCATTATCACATACATTTAAATTTCTCTAGGATATTGAATTAAAACTTCAACTAATATAAAGTAGTAAATAAATGTGTTGGGCTTCATATTGATTTACTATTATAGTTTCTTGTACTTTATTTTAACATTGTTAACTAGAGAATTTATTTATGTTTATTAATTATTATTTACATTAGTGTTATTATTTCATTGTTTACAATTCGGATAAAGTATAAGTATTAGACAAGAGATGCAGAGATCAGTGATCATAGCTGAATAATAAACAAAACAATCAATTTCAGATGGCAAAAATATAAAAAAAATTAACAGCAATAGCTGACACAAACTAAACCTCCAATAAATTTGAAAGCTTTTCACTAAGCTTACCTCCTTCCTATGTTTCAAAGAGTAAAAGAATTAACAAAACTGCAACCATGACAATGGTGGCAATACTCTTGTAGGACTTTCTATATATCTTTCCTGATATGGCTCCACATTACGGTGTTAGATGACCTTTAAAAAGTTGTCATTCATGTCTTTAAAAATCAAACTGCCTTTAGTTTAAATTTACCTAATTAAACTCTATTTTTTATTTAGCTTGTTTACATTTATGAATAATTTACTTTTAAAAATAAATTAGTTACTATAATATATTAGGGTTAGTATTCTCAACCATTATAAAATAATTGTAACTAAATCTATTTTTAACAGAAGCAAATAAAAATCTTACGTGTCCTATATTTAAACTCCTTTTCTAAGAGTGGTTGAAATACAGAAATTTCAAAGTCTACAGGAAAAGTGAAAGTCAGCCACCGTTCTTGTAGATCAGGTTCAGCAGTAAGGGCTTGAAAAAGGTTAGGTATTGCCTCGTCTTTCAGATCTTCCACATGACTTTTCCTACTCAGAGCATTACTTGTGTAGTTCGGTTTGGGGCACATATCTGAAACAAATAAATACATCAGTTTTTGTTTTGTTTTAAACCTAACCCTACAGAATTGAGAATTTCTAATACAGTAATTATTATATTTAACTTATATAAATCATACATCTTTTTTTTTCTTTTTTTTTAACGTCCTGCTGTTTTGCACTTTAAGGTTAATAAAGACGGGACCTACAGTTTTACGTGAAATCCGAACCACAGCCAATGATGACTGTTAAGAAACCATTTAGAAAATTATTCGGGGTCAATGGGAATTGAACCCGGAACTTTTCTATTGATGGTTGTCATGACGATTGATAAAGCTTTCACGCCTTAACAACCACGGTCATGGTGGCTCCAAATAATACATCAAATGAAAGAGCAACTCAAGCAGCTTTGCCTACAAGTGTTCAATGTGAACACCATTCGTCACACGGTACAGATCAAGTTCATCCTAAATCTTGTTCAGTGTATCTGGAGTAATTGTTGCAACAACTGCTTCAATCCTGTTTCTTATGTCGGGTAGATCACCAGGTAGTGGAGGTACATACACATGAACCTTTGTGAACTTATAAAGGGAAAATCGCATGGCAGCAGATCGGGTTAATGTGGAGGCCATGCGGAATAAGATCTGTCATCCGGTCCCTTGCGGTCAATACAATTGTCAACTACAACTTTGTTAAACCAATCGCATATTGAGTTATACCATTGAGGCGGTGCACCATCTTTCTGCCAAATAAAGTTCTATGGTTCAGTTTCTTCCAATTGAGGAATGAGCCATAGTTGTAGCGCATCAAGATAACAAAAGTTACAATTGCTTCAGTTGAAAAGAAAGACCCACAAACTTTCCGCCGGGATATGGCACAAAAACATTTAATTAGAGGAGTCTCGTTGCAACTCTACCATCTTGTGGGGATTTGTTAACCCAAAGATGTGCAAATTATGAATGTTCACATGACCACTTTTTTGAAATGTCAATTCATCACTGAAGACAACACGATAAAAAAAATCTTCATCGTCATATGCAGCTACATATCGTTTGTAAAGTTGGCATTTAAAACGAAGTCTGTAGGCTTTAGAGTTTGTAACAACTGCAAACGATAAGGACGTAGTTATAAACGTCTCCCTAAAACTCTCCACACAAACATCACTGGAATTGCTAATTTACGACTAGCCACCCGAACTGATTTCTTGGGGCTACACGTACAAGACTTTCTTACTTGTTCAACACATTAAAACTGTCCACACAGACGTCACTGAAATTGCAAATTCACGTCTAGCCTCCCGAATTGATTTTTTAGAGCTACACGTACGAGACTCTCTTACTTGTTCAACAAGTTAAAACTCTCCACACAAGCGTCATTGGAATTGCTAATTCACGACTAGCCTCCCGAACTGATTTCTTGGGGCTACACGTACAAGACACTCTTACTTGTTCAACACATTAAAACTGTCCACACAGACGTCACTGGAATTGGTAATTCACGACTAGCCT
>JAGFPH010004506.1:23117-53971 GCA_018207615.1 Philaenus spumarius | reverse complement strand
GCTAATTCACGACTAGCCTCCCGAATTGATTCTTTGGGGGTACACGTACAAGACTCTCTTACTTGTTCAACACATTAAAACTGTCCACACAGATGTCACTGGAATTGTTAATTCACGACTAGCCTCCCGAACTGATTTCTTGGGGCTACATGTACAAGACCCTCTTTCTTTTTCAACACGTTCTTCAGTCACTCTTGGTCATCCTGTACTCTTCTCATTGCAAAGACAGCTGGTGTCTTCAAACTGATGATACCATCTACGGATGTTATTATCATTTGGAGTGAATACATTTGAACTCAATATGCACTATAATCACAGATTCAGTCCTTGCAAACTGTAAAACACAAAAAGCTTTCTGTTCTCTAGTCGAAATCTTTGCTAATATAAGCGCTTTTAACGGAAGACAGTGGCGGCTGGTGAGTTATTAACTTGGTGGTTGCAATTATGTGGAGATAATTTCTGCGGGTCTGGGGGTATGGAATATGAACGAAATTTAACACATTATTTTAGATGGTGAATACACGTGGAATTATACGTTTTTGTCTTAATTACACCAACATTTTTAACTTAAATCCATTAAAATGGTTTGGTTACCATTACGTACAAGTGAAAAATGTTTAGCTTTTAGTTAAGGGTATACTAGCCTACAATAAAATAGTAAATAAACTGAAAATAACAATTTAAATCATGCATGAATAAACATAGAATTCAGGCATATTATACGTTTAAATATCACTAACCTCATTTAAAAAGAAAGTCCATCCATCTGTTCTTCAGAAGGGTAAACTTAACAGAATTTTAATTTTATAATATAGGCTAATCATAACCTGAACATAGCATTAACATAATCGGATTTATGAACTTGGCCTATCCTTTTTTGTTGAAAAACTATTATTTGAATTGTATGGATGTTTGAAAATAGATTTGGGATAATGGGTTCAAACATTTTGGTAATAGGTTGTAGCCTATCATTAAAACTATAATCAAATCACGAATGGCACGAATATTAATTATGAAAATAATATTAACAGCTTTTGATTGGCGTCTAATCAACACTACACACTACACTCTCTGTCTAGGCCCACTCAATTGCTACAACTTATGAAGAATAATGTAAAAAGCACTATTGTAATGGAATCCAGACTAAAGACATACACACTAAAATATATTAACATAATCTAAAATAAATAAACACCAAACACAGCTAGCCAAAATACGAGAACAAAACTATGAAATATGAACATCAAGGCATTATGGCGGGCAAAACCTAGCGCCCCGGTGGCTTGTTGCAGAACTTTAGTGCACCTGAAGGCTTTATGTGAGTTGCCATAGCAACTTCTTAGTTACAAATGCCCCACCAGTTTCAATGCTAATAACTGTATTCGGCTCTGGTTGCAGAAGCAGTGCGTTCCGAGACGCTGCGCGGGAAGGTTGGATTGATGTTCTTCGGCTTTTCAACCGTTTGGAGACATTCTTGGCCGTAAATTTTGGATTAAAATGAGGATGATATTGATAATGCACTGATATTTAAAGATTTATTAATGTGATTAATTATTTGCTTTCTTTCTTGGGCGTTGTGCAACCAAACAACCTTACAAGGAGCCGCCACTGACGGAAGACAGAGAAAACAGTGCATGCACACAGGTGAACCAAAAAAACTGTTTGAGTTGCTCTTTCATTTGATGTATTATTTATAACTCTAAGTTAAATGTAATAAATTCTACAAAGCCTTAACACCCCCATAAATACATCTTATATATTAAACAAAATCAGTTTTTCTTTTCCGAGTCCGTTAGCATCTGCGTTAATTTAGGATGTAACAAAATGGTTCAAAAATAGAGTTTGTAATTTTAAATTTATAGGCCTAATTAGTATAAGATACTGTTTAGTATTTAAATATACAATTATATATAAAATAAAGATAAAAATGTGATATTTTAATGGATTTTAGTTTCATTCAGATTGTTTGTTTAGTCTTCAATATAATTATGTTTAAACTCAAGTATGTTTATGGTTATGCATGGTCACTTTGTTAGAACAATCAGTGAATTACAGGCTTTCAGTTGAGCTATTGTTTATTTTGGTAGGATAAACTTTATGCGAACTGCTTGATTACAAATAACACAGATTATATTTATTTATAGGATTCGTCTTCAATCATCAATCTATACATTCCTCCTTTTGTTAACCATATGTTTTTAACATATGTTCGTTGAATATATGATTGAATATTCTTTCATATGTACAATTATTTTTGATTTAGTATAAATTTATAGTGAAAAGGAGTTATTGTATTGTTTGTGTATTTTTGATTCCGGTGTTAATAATAAGGTTGTTATACCTCAAAAGAAACCTACCAACAGGGATAAAATGAGAAGAATATCTATGGGTCTTGGTAGAAACTCAAAATCTGCTAAAAGGAAGCGTGATCAACGAAAAATTGAGAATGAAATGGAAAATGGTAAACCTCATACAGAATTAAACGTATCAAGCAATTCTATAACATCGAAGAAAAGCTGACGTACCGTGTCTAATGAATTATTAATTACTACCTGTTCAAAAAATTAAAATTTGGATGTTATTCCCATTATTGGTGATGGAAACTGTTTATTCCGTGCTATATCTTTTTGTTTGTAAGGTAATGAAGAAAGACACCCTGAAATACGATTCGTTGTTGTTGATAATGTCATAAAAAGGTGGAATGCATACTGAGATTTCATTGTTGGTGACAATTCTTATGGACAATGTGTAATGAACGTTAATGATTACAAAAGTGTGATGACTGCTAATGGACAGAAAGCTGGGCATGTCGAACTTAACAGTGCCGGTGAGTTGTTCCATGACTGTACATTTAGAGTACACAGGGAAAATAATGAAACAATTATTAACTATGGTTCTGGTAACACTTTTCATGAATTATTATTATTCACGGGTAGTTTAGATGATGGACACTATAGTGTGCTTCTAGGTAAAAGTGACAGATCCTCGAGTGAAACATCGTTGCACAATCTTGGAGATACTGATAATCCACCTAACAATTCATCTACCCAAAATAATGGTGTTCAGATTCAGGTAACTGTTCCTGAAAAGAGGCGTAAGTGCAGGGCAACATTAACAGGTAGATGCGTGAGAGGAGTCGATGTTACAAGAAAAACTGTTGCTGATAAGACATTCTTAAAGCCGTCTTCACGCTGTGCAGTTTCAAACGAAATTCCAAATGTACGTACTTTCTCTGTTGGTGGCTTTCAGGAAGTTTGTAGACATTGCTCTGCATTATATTTCAAAGCGGAAAAAAATACATTGACGCTTTACTCTGTGTTGCTATGATGGAAAAATCAAGTTACCACTACAAACAACTCCTGAAGAAATTAATAAACTATTTACTGGAAATGATAAAAAATCGAAAAACTTTCAAAGGCAGTACAATAATGCAATGTCATTTGTTTCTTTTGGTGCAAAAGTAGACCTACCACCGAATTACGGTCCTTATAACTTCAGAATCCATGGCTTGGTCCACCATTTAATTTTGCCTTTATATCCCAAAGGTTCACAAAGTGCTTCATATGGCCAGTTATATATTCTTGACTTGGCCAAATCTAATGAATTAGGATTTCTCACGACGCTAACCTAAATATGGATAAAAATACACTAACGGATTTAAGTAATTTGCTAGAAAAATGTAATCCCTATGTTCGCTCTTATAAAACCATGCACCAGAAACTCGAAGAGGAAAAAGTTCATGCACAGAATGAGAATCGTGTTCCTCTTAATTTTGTTATGAGGTTATATCATAAGCCATCTGCAGATCAGCGTCGTTACAATGACCCAACTACCTCAGAAATTGCTGCTGTTTTCAAAACGGAGGATGGTGCGCCACCTTCCCATAGACATTTAACAGTGTATGAAAAAGATGGCGGTTTACAGAAAATTGATTATGATAGTATGCACTGTGATACCATGTGCTATACTTTAATTTGGCCTTGCGGCGAAACTGGTTGGCATATAAATATGCCTATTGAAGGAACACGTCAAACTAAAATACGGAAGACTGTTACCATGCGAGAGTACATTCTACACAGAATTTCAGTTAGGGGAAATGGTTGTGCCGGTAACTTCAATCCTATAATAAGCGCTGGAAAACGTAATCAACAGCTTTCCGTAGACTATTATTGTCATATTGAAGGAGATAGACTAAAGTTCATAAGAAGAGAACAAACTAAATTGCGTGTAGACACCTATGTTGGTTTATTTGATGCTTTATGTATAAGGGCTGAACAGGATAAGTTAAGAGTAGGTCGGATCGTAGTTTTGCCATCCTCTTTTAGTGGTAGCCCCAGAAATATGATGCAGAATTATCAAGACGCTATAGCATTAGTGAGGAAGTTTGGGAAACCTGACCTATTTATAACATTTACCTGCAATCCTGTATGGCCTGAAATATCAGAGAGTATTCATTCTTGGGAGACACAAAATAACAGACCAGACATTGTTGTACGGGTGTTCCATGCGAAGGTGCAGGAACTAATACGTCTATTGTGTAAAGTTGCTATATTTGGACCAGTAAAAGCGTATTTGTATACAGTGGAGTTCTAAAAGCGTGGATTGCCCCATGTTCATTTGCTTCTAACATTAGATGATGATTGTAAGTTTAGGGACCCAGAGAACATCGACAAAGTTGTTTCTGTCGAAATTCCAGATTCCTCAAACAAAGATCTTTTTGACTTAGTTAGTAAGCACATGGTAAATGGGCTATGTGGTATTTCAAATCCATCCTGTGTATGTATGAAGGACGGAAAATGCAAAAAAGATTTCCCTAAAGCCTTTATTGAGGAAACAGAAGAAAATGTAAATGGCTACCCGCTTAACAAACATAGAAATAATGGCAGAATCATAACTAAGCGTGTTAATGGAGAGGATGTAAATGTTACCAATCAGTTCATTGTCCCATATAATCCATTTATTCTTCTATATTTTCGCGCACATATTAATGTGGAGATTTGTTCCAGAGTACGATCAATAAAGTACATTCATAAGTATGTGTATACAAAGGTCATGATTGTTGCAATATAGAGATAGGTAGGGAAAACGATGTACTCGATCATGATGAAATTATTTTATTCCTGAATGCACGATATGTCGGACCAAGTGAAGCTGCTTGTAGAATGTTTGCATATTGCATGCACGATCAATCGCATACTGTAGTTAGATTGCCAGTCCATTTACCAGATTCTCAGAGTGTTTACTTCAGAAATGATGCCCCGGAGGAAGCTTTAATCCAAGCACAGTTAAAAACTACCCAATTAGTATCAAGGTTCAATTTGAACAGCAATCCTTCAACAAGAAGTCCTTATTTATATCCCGAAACACCAGTTCACTATGTATGGAAGAAAAATAAATGGCATAAACGTAAACACTTTTTTAAAACGATTGGCCGAATGTATAATGTTTCAAATGCGGATTCAGAACGATATCATGTACGTCTCTTACTACTATATGTTATAGAAGCTACAAGTTTTGAAGATTTGAAAACATATGAAAATGTTACATATCCTACATTTAAGGCATCAGCAACAGCTCGAGGATTAATATTGGATGATATGGAATGGCAGCGAGCATTACAAGAGGCCTCTTCTTTTCAAATTCTATACCAGCTTCGACAGTTATTTTCCTTCATATGTATATTTCAGTCTCCATCAAATGCTTTGGTTTTGTGGAATCTCTTTAAGGACTCTATGTCTGAAGATTTCCTTAGATCATACGCAACCGAAGTAGCATACCAATTAGTGTTGAAAAATATTTCAGAAACGCTGATATTACATGGTTTCTCTCTGACGTCCTTTGATTTACCATATATTGGAAACTTGCCCCAAAATACAGAGGAAAGTTTAGATGAAATCCGATACGGTAAATTATCGGAAATTATCGCTTCAGCAAATAAAGAGCAACGTGTTGTAATTTACGAAGTTCTTATCTTACTTCAAAGCAATGATGAGTCTGCAAGTCTTAAGGCATACTTCATAGATGGGCCTGGTGGAACCGGAAAAACATTTGTATACAAATGCTTAATCCATAGTTGCATTAATCTTGGTATGCCGGTCATATCTGTTGCATGGACTGGGATTGCTGCTATGTTACTTCCCCTTGGTCGCACAGTTCATAGCCGATTTAAATTACCTCTGAATTTTAATGAACATTCTGTGTCCGGTTTAAAAGTCAACAGTAAAGAGGCTGCGATCATTCGCTCTGAAAAATTAATTATTTGGGATAAGGCACCAATGGCCAACAAATATGCTCTATTGTGTGTTAACCGGCTACTGAAAGATATAATGGATAACGAAGTGCTTTTTGGTGGGAAAATCATTATCTTAGGAGGAGATTTCCGTCAAGTATTGCCAGTTGTGCCTCATTCATCTAGAGCCACTACTGTGCAGAACTCAATTAAATTTTCAAATCTATGGGCACTATTCAAAATTTTTAAATTAACACTAAATATGAGGGCTAAAACTAATGAATGTGAGTTTGCAAACTTTTTGCTCAAAATTGGCAATGGGGAATACCCTACAAGTGATGATGAATTTGTGAACTTACCTCCACCACTTATCTCTGATTCAGACATTGTTACTGAAATATATGGAAAAAACTTTCCAATGCTTACTGATTCATCATACTTATCAAAATGTGCCATTTTAACACCAAAGAATGAGCACTGTGATGAAATAAACAAAAGGGTTTTAGACCTCATCCCAGGCTCAAGCAAAACCTATACAAGTGTGAATACACTCATAACAGAGGATGACAGTGAACTCTTGCAATACCCAATTGAATTCCTAAACAGCCTTGAGATGACCGGTTTGCCATCTCACGAATTAGTCTTAAAGGAAGGTGCCATTGTAATGCTTTTGAGAAATTTGAATTACACAGCAGGTCTTCTAAATGGAACAAGACTCATTGTTAAGAAAATGTATGAAAACAGTTTAGATTTAGAAATAATAACTGGCAAAAATTTTGGGCAACTTGCACTATTACCTCTAGTTGATCTCTCTCCCTCAGATTCAACTGTACCATTTTCCTTCAAGCGAAGACAATTTTCCATAAAGGTTGCATTCTGCATCACAATTAACAAGGCGCAAGGGCAAACAATTGATCAAGTTGGTATCTACTTGCCTGAACCAGTCTTCAGTCACGGTCAATTGTACGTCACCTTATCACCAGGGAAATCGTTCGATAGCGTGAAAGTGGAAATCAAACCAAAAGCTCAACACACAGCCGATATTGTTTGGAAAGAAGTATTGCAGTAAAAGGCCAAAGACGATTGTTTAGTTTTATTTTTATTTATTTATTTTTTTAAATACATTTTCATAATTTGTTGTTATTAATTTTTTTGTATTAGGAACTGTAAATCCTAATAAAATGTATACATCTGAGAGGCGGAGAGGCCTACTAATTTGATTTTAATATTAACATCATTAATAAGTTCAGTATTTTTTAAATTATAATCTTCAATGCTGCGGAGCAGCACGGGTCTCCTAGTTTTTTTAAAATTTAAATTTGTTTTGATTATAAATATATTTGACATAGGCCTATTTACTTAAATAATTAACAAAGACAATTTGTTACAATTACAAAGACGATTTGTATAGATATATTTATTTAATTAGAGTAATATATAAACTGTATGACATCATTCTGAATATTGCCGATAGCCTTACACTTCTTTTGACTGCCCAGTCCACACGTGGGTTCTTCTGTGAAACAGAGTTATACCTCAATCTAAAAGTGTTCCATAGCTTTTTTGTAGGAAAAGGTAAAATACCGTAGTATGTAAAATATATATATCAATTTCAAATTTAGTTTTCCGAAAACACCAATTTTTATGTGCTTTCTGAAAGACTGCTAACACAAAACTAGGCCTATTTTGAATAGTAGTTTAGGTATCTATGCTTTGCCCAGAAATGAAATATTATTACAATATCATCTTTATTTCTTATGTAGAATAAATCATTACATCACACATTACATTAAACATTGCATTATTAAAATTATAGTTAAAAGAAATTGTAATAAAACAAGGTCCTCAGTTTCGGACTCAGATTTTAAATCCAGGAGGATTTTATGAAAAGACGCCATGCTGCCCTGGGTTGGGTTCAATATGCGGTACCTTGAAAAAACGTGGGTGTGGAGTGGGATGTGTTGGGCATGGACGAGACGTGGGCTGGGTTCAATTTGCAATGGGCCTTATGCAGGACAACATTGTTTGCGATTTACATTAGTTCCCAGCCAACTATAAAGATTTGTAAGCAATACTACAGATAATAGTTCATACTTTTGTAAATGATTCAAGATCAAAGACCAGACGTGTTGTAAAAAAACGTCAGGTAATCATGGTAGGCCTACACCTAGGTCTGCTACTACTTATACAAACATGAGTATGAGCAAGTATCTTTTAAACTTTACTTAAAATCAGTGACCCTTATACATGTGAATCTGAAAAAGTGACAAAATTCTAAGTAAACAAAACCAAATGAACACAATAATAGTAAGGATGGATCAAACACTAATGTTTGATTTCTTTACAAATAAAATTACCAATTTAAACTTAATCATGCTCTTGGTAATAAAATCATTATACAGTACTGTGTAAACTAATAAACATGATCAAATTAAAAAGAAGATATATAAGTGTTAGATCTGTCCATAATTCTTTGACGGTAGACATGACAGCGGATAATAGGTACACCAAGTCAAGCCAAGAGATTGACGGAATGAAATACTATTGCACCAGAATGGATATAAAAGTTATTTTTCACACTCGGACAGAATTTTTAAAAATTTAATCATGAAATTGTGGTTTACTGTTTTTCAGTAGCCTACTTATTCATATTTATTGTTGTAAAAAGTGGTGTTGAATAAAATATTTAAGTTTTACATAATTTACGATATTTTATTTACACAATACTCTACTTTTTATTAACTTTTATTATATTATTATAGTTTAACATTCGTTGTGATTTATAGATGTAGATGGTTGGATTTATTAGGATGAAACCTAAATCAGCAAATAAGCCTAATATATGTATATGTATAAATGGCTCCAGGCCCCCGGCTTTTCCGGGAGGTATTCTATACACCCAGAAAAGCCACAGTTCCACAATTTAACTTTTACAAATAAAGCACTAGTAACTGTAATATATCTATGTTCATACGTAACTGATGAGTATATTAAATTTGGATTGGCTACTGCCTTTACTACTATTCATTCTATTTTGTCCCATATAGGAAGTTTTTCCATTTATTAAGTTATTACCTTTAATAAGTGTAATCCTCATTTCATGGAATATACTTTTCAGAACACTTATAATCTTGGTTAGCATTTTACTCCATTAGCTCAAATTATCAGTAAAATAAGGCTAGAATAAACACATTGAACAATAATTAGAGAACTTCCTCACTCTCTAAAGATGCTTGATTCTGTTTTTTTTTTTTCATTACATTATTCAATTTTTATGAATCTACAGGGTGTAAGTTGTAGGCTGCCTACTTACCAACACACGAACAGCATTCACTATAGAGATAACTGAGGCAACTGAAGCATTCCTTACAACACGAACAGTTTTTCAAGTCACATTTACAGGATTGTGTGATCATACATTTACTGACAACACTAGCACAGACAGCTTCATTACAACTACTTGATGTATGAATGAAGAAGACGAGAAATGTAGCGGCTGTAAAAGCCAAACAAACTAGAAACCTTTCCATATCAAGCAAAGTCACCTAGACAAACAAAATAATAGATTAAACATAGTACAATATTAATAAGAAATAGCTATACTATAAAGGTATTAATTGATTGATTGATCAACCAATTTACAAACATAGAACACATCGAAGTTAAGCTCTTAACCCTCGGGAGGTCGCAATCCAAAAATCACATGAAAGGTTGCAAAATGTATCAAATTGATACATATGTGTTAAACAACATTTTGATGTGCTAATCGCAAATTAGATTAATAACCTCTAGTGTCAGAACGTACACTAGAATGTTATTATTTAATTCATGTATATAATGATTTGCAAAAGTGCTTTTTAAAATATTTTTTTAAATTGCTAAATTAAACCCTTGCATTTCTTAACTTCAGAAGTTGTGACAGGACTGGTCGCAATGTATTTAATGATAGCCTACTTGTTTTCAGATTGCTGCAATTTAAATTTCATTTTATCGCTAATATTAGCCTATTATGTCTCATTTCACAAACCATTTTGTTTTTATAAATGGCCTTTTGGTTTAGTAAAAGAACATTAAATTTGTGTTTTATTTAGATTATTTTTACAAACGCATAATTTGTGTAAAATATAGAAAAACACATCTTTTAGAAATTTAGGCCTACAAATGCTTATTCTACAGTTGTTGTTTTATAGTAGATAGTGTACAATTTATTTTAAAATAATAAATTTACTTGAAAAAATAGGCAAAATACAAAATACCAATTCGTAACAATTTATAATAATAGTGTTTTAGGAAACCAAAACGTCAAATACAGTTCTTAGGTCTACTAGTAAAAACCAAAATATGATCATGGAAAATAATTTGTAGACATTTAAAATATTTCTCGATCAATTACACTTAAAACAATGTTCTAAAATAATAACACGAAAGGTCTCAATGTATCAAACATACACTACCAAAACACAAATGGGATTGGTCACAATGTATCAAATCCGCACTTTAAAAAAGAAAACGGGAGTAGTCGCAATGTATCAAAAGTATACAAACCACAATAGCTCAAAACATTGTCACTCTGGAAAGTTCACAACTCATCTGACAGGTGACAGGGTAGAAGAGAAAAACCGTTCAGGAAGGAGGTAGCAACCACTTTCTTTGCTACAAAATGGTGCGCAAAATTAAATGGCTTGTATCAATTTGATACATTGCAACCTCCCGAGGGTTAATGAATTAAATATTGTTATAGAAAGGTCTGTGGTCAAATTGGTTCTTGTCTATCCTTTACTATCCTCAGATCGGTAGTAGACTGGATAGATATTAACAACAAAGAGTTTGTCAGGTAATGTTATGTCTCTATACTTCAACTTGGCTAACGTGTCGTAGAGATAGGAATAGATGAGAAATATAAACCTGAAGTAAAGTAGGTGATTTGTGTTTTCTTAGCCTATATTGTGTGTATAAATTATATATTCTTCCAAGATATGTAGAATTTACAAAGTTCTACCACCATATATCAATGAATACCTAGAATACCTTACCAACCATGACACATCACACAAGCTAATGAATATGATTCCACAATAATAAAAAAAAATATTGATCATCACACGAAAAAACAGTTTCCTCAACAATATATTAATACCTTCTAAAGATCATGAGTATTCTGCCTGTAACAAACTTACCTGTAATACCAGCAATGAGCTATATATATATAGAGTAGCGCACATAAAACCAAAAGGAATATCAATTAAATTAATGTAATCTACACAGGTATCGGTAGGCTACATTACTTTAAGTTATTACATTATTTTAAAGAAAGAAGTTTACAATTTAACAAATTTTGAAATATATTTAGCCTACTTGCTGAATTTGATACTCTACAGAAGATGTAACTTTGGACTAGCTAGGCTTAGGTCATTAATATTTTGTTTCAAAAGTAAAATTTCTTCTTAAGTTCTATCTGATTCATGATCGGACAGAAAAATGAATAAATATAGCAGTAATATTTAAGTGGTAGGCCTAATACTAGTGTATCACTTAAGGCATACCAAAGTAAGTAAGTTAACCGACTAATGGCGACTCGGTTGTTAAAATTGTTGGCCTTGTAACAGAGGGGTTTTGAATACTTGGCTTCGAACCCAGAAGGTCCCGAGTTCAAATTGAGTAAAGACTATTTTTCTAACAGGAAAAAGGTTGAGATATAGAAATGATAGCCTGTAGGCTCTTTTTGCCTTTCAAAAAAACAAAAATAGAAAAAAGATAAAATGGAAATTTTGATTGCCACTAGGGTAGGTAATTGAATTTAGTAATAATTAATAGTAAATTAGTAAGAATTTCAGCAAACAATGCTGCTTTTGAAAGCATCCTTTTAGAAAATCACATATTTTTATAAAACTTTCTAAAATCAATACATACCGTAAATTATTTATTTTTAACAAATTAAGCTAGGTGAACTACATTGCAAACCAATAAAACACTGTGTAGGTATTCATAGTTAGCCTACTGTACGTATTCATAAAGGCCTACCATTAGTAATCAACCCAAATTATCAATTACTTTCTTCCGCGTTAATTTACTATTCGACCCTTGGCTGATATTTTTGCAGACGACGATAGTGTTTTACTTTCTACTGTTAAATGATGAATACAGGTAAACATACTGTAACTAAAGACTATAAGTTAGAACTTAAGGCTGGTTTTTTAAAATTATTATTCTTGCATTTCTGTTGTTGAGGTCAGCCGAAGGTCGAATAGTAAATTTGCGCCCTTTCTTCAACTTTTTCGCTTGGCTAATTTTGAGCCACTGTCCATGTACAGTACTTTAAGTTTGACCACTATAGACCTAGAAAGGTCAAATCTAGTTAGACTGAACCTTAAGAGTTGTAGTTTTAATAAACTTAGGTACTTTCTTAACAGAAATAAATGAGTATGAAGCAAAATTTAGCCTCACTAGCCTTAGATAATAACTAGGCCTAGGCTATTCTATCCTCAAAAATTTAAAATTATTCCAAACTTATTGTGATTGAATTAAGTTAATCTTTTGCTCAAACTAATCAAGGTCTAATACAATTATTTATTTATTTAAAATCATCTATTAAACGATCCTAAAATTTAATGTTCCTAACCTCTTTAAAAACATAACAACAATAACTATAATTTCAAATTCTTTAAAATACAGTATCATTGAAATATAATACAATATTATTAAACCCTCTGGATCTTTATTTCATGTGTTATTTAGTAATACATTTAATTCCAATAACACAAAATAAGATTTTTTTGAAAATCAGAAAATAATCTATTAGGCCCCTACTGGTAGGTAAGACTGATTTAGTAATGTAAACAAAAAGCAAAAGTTTAAACAATAACATACATACCGCGTATTTACGTTAAACCAATAATAAGTAACCTAATGACCGCCAAACACAAATATGTAAAGAAATTTGTTGAAATAATTAACTAAACACTTCACTACACTTATCCACTTCAAGTTTTCTTCTTCGTAGAAGTCCTTCCTTTGAAAAACCTTTCAATTCCAATTGACTGCCTGAGGGCGTGGGACTGAGCCAAGAGACATGTTTGTGTTTCCCTCTCCTTTCAATCCTGCCAATATAACAGACTAACAAGTAAATAAGTATAGCACATTAATTTGTTTTAGCTAACTATGATTTTATCCACCTTAATACAATAAAGATGCAATATTTATAGTTCTAAAAGGGGCGAGGAAGCTTTAAATGACGTTTATAAAAGCTAGTTCGAAAAGTAGCCCAACACTACAGTTGAAAATGTACTAAAATATTCATTCAAACTCAAACTACTATTTATAATTGTACCTACAGTACTATTCATGCTACTATTTTATGTTCTTGCCAAAGAAATCCACACATGTTTATCCTCGGGGTATTCCGGTATTCTAATTCGAAGCAGAACTGCTGATACAAGAACATAAGCACTGCAAGCAATTTTAGAGAAATATACTACTAACACTACTACTACAGGTGAATAAAGTATTCATAGTTTAACTAATTTACATACTATGGAAAATTATATAGGCCTATTACAATGTTATTGCTTTCGTCGAAAAAACATGAAGAAGCCATGAAAAGTTGTCATTTAATTAGACAAATAAGATTATACCTATATTATGTTCCTTCTTATTAAATTAAATATAATACATAGTATATAGGGGTTCCCGAAAATTATATAGGCTTATTTAATAATTTGTTTATAAGTAACTAATTACAAAACTGTAGTAGTGGAGTCAACAAATTTTCTTAGTCTTGAGCTATATTAGTTATGGAACAGTTAACTTATTATATAAACAATTGATTTATATTACCGGTAATTTAAAACAATTTATTAATAGGCCTAAGTACCGGTACATCTTGAAATAAGACATAACTAACATTTCAAAATGAGGCTAATAACCATAATGGATTACCGGGTATTATTTGATGAAAATTTGAAGTGAAACTAGTGAAAGTAAATGTAGTTAAATAGTTAAACGATTAAATTTATGGTAGATTAATTTTATACCGGTCAGAGTTTGAATGTATTACAATAAGTCAAATCGCTTGACATAATGTAATGAATTTGGTTAATATAAAATCAATAATTGAGTCTGATAGACTGTTCAGTAGGTACTGTAGTTAAAGAAATAGTAGATATTTCATGAATTGAAGAATATTTATGTTTGAAACTTACCAAATTTTATTATTTTATCTAGTGAAATTATTAAGGGTGGTTTTAAACGATATTTTACACACATTTAAAATGTGTGATATTTCCTTAACGATAGGCATCTTAATTACCGGTAATTATTTTTAATCCTTTCAGCTGCCTCATCAATCTTTGGAATACCGTATTTTTTATTGTTTAATTGTTGCACTCCTTATTGTTTCTTCCTCTTTAACTTCTTTTTCTAGTTTCCCTTTACCTCTCTCATCTTGATTATGTTAAAATATTTGTATATTTATGTCATTTTGTAATTCATATTTTACCTTTTTGTTTGTTATACTATAGTGATGAAAATTATATGACATAAAGAGATAATTCAAAGTAGATTAACTTAATATAGGAATATAAAATTACCGGTATGTTA
Organism: Philaenus spumarius; assembly: GCA_018207615.1. Classification (NCBI taxonomy): domain Eukaryota; kingdom Metazoa; phylum Arthropoda; class Insecta; order Hemiptera; family Aphrophoridae; genus Philaenus; species Philaenus spumarius. The sequence continues at coordinate 39,147 of JAGFPH010004506.1, read as the reverse complement.
CGACGAATTTAAAAATGTATTTTTAAATATTTGAAAACGTCTACTTGATATAATAATTATGTTTAACAGATTCTCAATGAGAGTCTTAACAATCTAAAATATTAATGCACATATTAATAATATAGGTAGTTAATTAGATACTATTTAAAGGTGTCTAAGCTAGGACGAAACAGTTCTATTCAATATAACTTATCGGTAAATCATTCATGAACATCTAAATTATAATTCGTAAATAACAAAAAATCGTTATCTACTGATTATACATTGTGGTTTTCTAGAAATTTAATATCGAGAGTACCTACATGGCAGAAATAAAAAATAAAGCTATCTTTAGAGAGAAAAAAACGTGAAGTGTTTACAACTATAATTATATTTATTTCAATATTAGACCTAATATTATACGAATTTCCCGATTTGTAACTTCGATTTATAAATAAATAGAGGTACAATGAAATGATTTAATTAATTAATAATACAAATTGAGTACATATGAGTATTATTTCGGGGTTCAATGTTTATAAGTCTTTTTGTCGGCTTGCTAACGGTTATAAACTAGTTGTAACACAATTTCTTTATAAAGTCAATAGCCTACATAACAAATTATAACAAAATTCTTAAATTACTAACAATTTTATTCCTTTACTTATCCTAATGAATTGTGATTGATTCGTATGTGATGATTGAATGATGATTACAATTTTGAACTTGTGCTAAAATTTTCTACTTAAAATAATATTGTCCTTTTTTCAAGGATCAATTTTTAGACTGAGGAAGTTAATGATGTTATTTGGTGGGTAATTTTGAAGAGGTATAAATTTTATAATAGAAGGTCTGCAGATCTGACGTGTTGTGATGAATAATTCTAGTTGACTCACCCAAATGGCTTGGTCTATATTATAATTTGATATTCTATTTTTTTTTTTTTTTTTTTTTTAATACTGTACTTGATATTATTTCTTCTTGCTTCCCAATACAGCAGATTTATGTTGTATATTTTAAATTGTCTGCCATAACATAAATAATCAACTGTTCTCCAACAAAGCTAGTAACAAACTCCCCACAATTAACTACCTTCTTCTTCCTCTCTACACCAACTATCTTCCCCTTCTTCCTCCTCAACGTTATTTTTTATTCTTTCCTTTTACATTATGTTGGCCTCCCTACACTTAAGCCTATATGGTTTTAACAAACATGATGAAATCTTATTTATTAGGCCTACTAATGTTTTTGAAATGGTATCTATATGAATATAATGCAGTGGCGGATCCAGTGAGGGGCGATTGGGTGGATCGCCCCCCCCCCCGTCAGCAAAAAAAAATTGTTAATGTAGAAATTACAAGTAAGTAAAGTAATATTTCTGCTGAGATAATATTTTTACTTGGCACAACTGTAAGTTCATTCTTTTGATAGCTTGAACCTTGAATTGAATTATCAAATTTTGTAGAGTTTCCAAATAATTTTTCACTTTCTCCTCTATAACTGTGGACTCAATTTTTAGCTCTTCTTGTTTTTCACAATCACCATCCCCAACATCTGATATATTCTTTTTGTTCAAAACATTCTGGAATCGAGTGTACCTGAAATCCTCAAAGACGACATAGGATATTATTTGAAACGCCGAACTACAACAAAATTAGATGATGCTACAAAATGCCACCTCTTAGAAAAACACTGGTACCCACCTCCAAAGTACAATTTTCCGTGTTCTGTCCACACAAAACATGGAAAAGAAGAGAAAAGATACATAAATCACAATCATCTTAACAAGTACGATTGGTTGGTGTACTCTGAGGAGTCAAAAGGGTTGTTTTGTAAATATTGTGCACTGTTTGTTATCGGAGAAAGTGGAAGTGGTACAAGAAGTCTTATGCCTTTAAAAAGCTTAGTTACAGAGCCTCTTACTAAGTTTGCAAAGTTGCTCGGGAAAACCGGGAACCTGGAGAGCCACCAAGGAAATAAATACCACATTTATGCTGTGCAAGTTGGAAAAAACTTCATTCAAACATTTTATGAGCCGGAAAAAAACATCCTAAACAAAGTTGATACTTACCACATGGAAATGGTACTAGAAAACAGAGAAATGCTAGTTCCGATTATTGAGAGTATATTGATCTTACAAAGACAAAATATTCCATTAAGAGGACATAGAGATGATGGTTCACTTTTAGAAGTAGATACCGAGAGTCGCGACAGTATAGTAAATAAAGGGAACTTCAGAGAACTTTTGAAATTTGGAATGAAGAGTGGTGACAAACAATTTGAACACCAAATGCAAAATTCAATCAAGAGCTACATACATTAGCAAAACTACCCAGAATGAATTAATCAAGATAGCTGGCTAATGCGTTTTAGAGGAGATTATATCAAGAGTTAAAGATGTCAAATTTTACAGCGTTATATTTGATGAAACAACAGACCTGTCCCATACATCACAAATGTCACTAGTTCTTCGGTATGTCCATTTGAACAATGTCCGAGAAGATTTTGTTGGATTCATAGATTTACACCAATTGACCTATGACCACCTCTCTGAGACTACAGAACCAAAGCTAACAGGCAAAATAGCCCAATCCGTGCTGAAAATCACCCATGAACTAAATTTTAGCCAGGAAAATTGTGTTGCAATTTTCACTGATGGCTGTAGTGTCATGATGTCTGCGACATGTGGAGCTGTAAAGGAAGTGCAGTCCAAAATGAAAAATGCGGTATTATGTACTTGCAGCAACCATGAGTTAAACTTATCCTTGACCAAATGGGCCAAAGTGCAGGCTGTATGAAATATGTTTGGAACAATGAAAGAAGTAGTTTCTTTTTTTAATACGTCCTCCAAACGTAGTTTTACATTAAAACAAGTACTTGGTGGATCACTCTTGTCATTGTGTGAGACTCGGTGGGTGGAGCTTCATGATGCCATTTTACACTTCCAAGACGGATTCCTCTCTAAGGCAGCCGCTAAAGTGATGCAGGAGTTAGAAATAGAACTTAAGAAACCGGGATTGAACTCTAGGATGAAGAAAAGAACAAATACTAATGTAGAGAGTGTAGAAGATTATTTTCTGATCACAATCTACAACCCAACATTAGATGAAATTCTTCAAGATTTAACTTCAAGATTTGATGACAGCGTACTTAACATTTTTGATCTTGGCGTTCTCATACCGAAAAGAAAAGAACTAAACACTGAATTGAAACAAAGAGAACAAGCTGCACTAGAAAACTTGTCTCACAAATTTGGCCCAATTCTTGATGAATTTGGAAGTGTGAGCTTGTTTAAGAGTGCCCTTCAGGGAGAATTTCAGGTTTGGCAAGAACACTGGAGAAATTCATTGAAAAGACCAACAACGATTTTAGACAGTTTAAAGCATTGTGACTCGGACATATATCCAAAAATCTACCAGCTACTCAAACTACAAGCTGCATTTCCAGTCAGCGTGGCATCTGCAGAACACAGTTTTTCTTCTTTGAAACGTCTCAAGACCTGGCTTCGAACTCGAATGACTGAAGAGAGACTAACAGGACTGGCTCTGATTCATGTCCACAGAGACATTAATGTTGATGTCAATGTGGTTATAAACAAGTTTGCAAAGAAGCCAAGACGACTTGACTTTGTACTATAAAGTGTATAAAGCTAAAAACAACTTAAATTTAGTAAATAAAATTGTTTTGTAACATTGTAACTATGGTTTGTTTATTATCAACCTTCCAATCACTTTCCTCCTTCAAAAAAGTCTTATTTTTTTCGTGCATAAAAAGCTTGCCAAAAATTGTTAATAAAACAATCAATTTTTGATAAGAACTTAAAAATATATTTTATATATTTAAAATTATGTAAAATTATGTATGTAAAATCATGTATTATTAAAATTTACAGTTTAATATATAGGCGTTTTGATTGTTGTATATGAAGATAAATCTCCAAAACATCATCATATTCCTTATTAGTTTATGTAAAAATAAAAAAAACTTAGTCCTTCAATTAAATATATGTTGGTCTTTATGAGTAAACATTTTAAGATAAGATTGCCTTAAAGTACGTTTTAGACTACAACAAAATCCAAATTTTTTCCGGGACCCCCAGAAGCGCCCCTCCCGTGGCGAAGTCCTGGATCCGCCCTAGATATAATGGACTATGTGTTTTTTCTTCTTTTTTTTATGAGTTTCAGGGACTGATGACTAATGAGATGATCCCTGATATGATGTACCAACTGCTTATGAATAAACACGAATTTTTGGTATCTTTACACAACCGATATCTAAGTCGTGCTCTAGGGTATTTCCAATGCAATGTCGTAGGCCAGGCTGGTTCCGCTCATTGAATTCGATGCATTTACTCGAGATTATATCTGTACATCAGGCCTAATACTGTATTAAGAAAATTATAGCTTGCAATGATTGAAATTTAATTATACCTATAAATAATGTCAACTGCGTGATTCGTTTTCTCTTAAGAAATTCGATAGTAGGCCTATTCGTAGGCAGAAATAGATTATGTTATGTACTTTCTTTACTTACTCGAATGACATATTTTCTTATAACACACGTCTAAAATAAGAAAATACAATTTCTTACCACGAAATAATAATACTGTAGTCAAAAGTGTTTATATAATGCACATTATATTATTAATTAGTATAAATGCATTGTGTTAATTTGTTTGGTTAAATTTTGGAAGAGAAATATTAAAATTGGATTTTAGTATTCCTATAGGTTAACTTAGCATTAAAAACATTATAATGTGTGTTGCTAAAAAAAATATTAAATAAATTAATAATAAATTTGGCACCGACTTCAAAAAATTTTTTGTTTTGGCATTGAATAAATTACGTTTGCTCAATATACTAATTATTTATTACTTTTTAGTTTCAGCATTTTGTTGTTTTTGTTTTTTTGAAGTTGGTTTATTTTTTTCAAAAATGTATTATTTTTTGATTTTTAGAGCGATGTGCAGATTAAAGAAAAAAAATTATTTCCTAAAAGGTGTTTATGAATTTGTATTTACTGTATAAAGCGATTTAAGTAGTACGTTTTTTTAAAATTATTTTTTTATTATTTTATTAAAAAAGTTATAAAAAACAACTAAACAGCTATGAAGACAGGTATAAAAATGTTTCACTTATCTGAACTAAGTCTTTTACGACATTTATAACATTTTTTACTTATTTACATGAAGGATGCCGAGTATGACAAAAAAACAAGTTTCCCTTATTTACCTGACCGAAGACGGGCACAACAGCAATACAAAATTTGGTATGACAAAAATATAAACATATGTTCCTTATTTACATGACCGAAGCCGGGTACGACAGCTGTAATAAGTTTTCCTTATTTAACTGACCGAAGTCGGGCACGACAGCTATAAAAAGTTTTACTTATTTACCTGAACTAAGCCTGGTACGACAGCTAAAAAGAACACGCAGCTGAACCGCTGACGTGAGTTGAGCAAATTTCCAAAATTAAGTTTATAGGCCCATGTTTTAGGGTTTCAACCAACAATTTGGGAAATAGGTCTACTCACGACGCGACGGTGCTGAATAGCTGCAAAATGCTTCGCACGCCATTCCGCATATTGATTGTATCTTCAATACAGAATGCATTGCGTGCTTCGCAAGCCATTCCGCATATTGAGAGTATCTTCAATACACAAAGCATTGCGTGCTTCACATGCCAACCACATGGCAATATGCGGAATGTTTTTTGAGATATAAAACAAACAATATTTATGGTTTAGGGGTTGTTTCAACCCTTAAACGCGAAATATTTCAAAATTCTTTCTTAGTTCAAATCTAAGGCCTATGAGCAATATGTGTAGCAAATTCGATGTTCCTAGGCCATATGGGTTTTGAGAAATAAAACAAACAATATTTATGGTTTCAGGGGTTGTTTCAACCCTTAAACGCGAAATATTTTAAAATCCTTTCTTACTGCGCCTCTAGCACCTATGAGTAATAAAATTTTTGTACCAAATTCCACGTTCCTAGGCCGTATGGTTTTAGAGATATAAAACAAACAATATTTATGGTTTCAGGGGTTGTTTCAACCCTTAAACACGAAAATTTTTAAATCCTTTTTTAGTGCGCCTCTAGCACCTGTGAGTAATAAAATTTGCGTACCAAATTCCACTTTCCTAGGCCATATGGTTTTTGAGATAAAAAAAAACAATATTTATGGTTCTAGGGGTTGTTTCAACCCTTAAACGCGAAATATTTTAAATTCCTTTATTAGTGCACCTCTAGAGCCTATGAGCAATGTGTGTACCAAATTCGTGATTTATTAACTTATATATAGGATAATATTTTGCACATTTTGTTTTTGCACGACCTTATAGCCCGTCTGGTTCTCCCAAAATTGATAAAACGTAATTTACCATAAAAAAGCGAGATTATCCACTCTCAGCGAAGCGAAGCAGTCCATAATCCGAGGCCGCATGGTCGAGGTGCAAACTCGCAAAGTGAGTGTTTCCAGTACAAGCGGAACGAAAAAGCGCGTGAGCCAGGGCTGGAGGCTGATGTGCAAACAAATTCTACTAATATATTTGGTACACGCATGCATCTATTCAGCAGATTCGTGAGTAGACCAATTTCCTAAATACAGTAGTTGGTTGAAACGTTGAAACCCTAAAACATGCTAAACTTAATTTCGGAAATTCTCTCAACTCACGACAAAGTTCAGCTGCGTGATCGAATTATTATAATTTTTTTATTGCCTAGATAATATACCTTCCTTTGTCAATTATATCTTTTCTTATGAGAAACATTATAGGCCAGTCATATAAAAAATAGTATATTAAAATCGCAAACTAACGGCTAGTTCTGATTTTTTAATATGTTGTTAGGACCACTACCAGTAGTGTATATCCAAGTGTATATCCAGTAGTGTATATAACCGCGAAATCTTCGCACTTTTTTCAGTTTTTCACTATATCTCCTAAACTGTGCGTTTTTTCATAAAACATGTTATTTACGTTTTGGAAGTACATTAAATTTGCTACAATTTGAGATCAGAATCAGCTCTATAGCTCAGATACCAAAACCAATACAGCCCTCCAAAATTGGCTATGTTTTTCCAAAACAGTGAAATTTTAAGATTTGGTCAACTTTTGACCACGAAATCGATGAAAATACTCATTTTAAGTACACAATAAGAGAAGATGTTGTAGCGAATATTATTAGCTTTAATTTAAGCACAAAACGACGTCTATTATATAGGTCTAACAGTTTCCTCACAATGCTTAAAAATTGGCTTAAAAAACAATGCATTTTTCGCTAATTGGCTCTGTTGAGTTCTTACGATGTATTTTGAAAGGATAACCATGTACATCAGCAAGAAATATATATTTAGATTATTAATAATGTATTTATAATGTAATTATTTCAAAAGTTTTTTTATATATCTATATGAATATTTACGAGAGATATTGTTGGGTTGGAATAGTTCATTTTGCCCGCTTCGTGGGTGGTTCGAAATCGTCAGATTCATCTTGAAAAATAGGTAGTGGATTGTCGACGTCATCTTCTCCTCCTTCGGCAATCTGAATTACGGCGACGTTTTGGCAAGAGACGCCGGCGCAAAATTTGCAAAGTTCTGAGCATTTGAGGCCTGCTTTTAGGCAGGTACAGCCGCCTCCACTACAGCCTTTCTTGCACCCGCATGATAGAAACTTCAGAAAGGAGGGGATGCCACTTCACTCATCATTGTTGTTGGAATGAGCCCCTGATCTGCCTTCTTCCATCCCCTGGTGGTAAGTTCAGTAGGCGTGGAATGTTGCACCATCATCCGTTGGAGGCAAACGGGCGAGGTCAACCTTAGCGTTAAAAAAACGGTCAAAAAACGTTCTTCACAGTTAATAAAAAACCATTGAGAAGGACGAGGAGGTCCACATCTTCTCTAATGATTAGCACTGACTGAAAAGAGGTGCTCTTGTCAAGTGCCACCTTGACAATATCACAGTCAGCATCCTCCACTGCCTGATTCGTTTCAATTCCCTGGCTTTGGAAGGCGGAGCATACAAAGCAGGCGTAGTGAAACTGCCCCTACATTTTGGGTACTTTTGAAACGATGAAACTGCCCCGCTCATTAAAGAGGTTCAAGAAGGGTCGCCTAGCCAGACCAGAAATGCTAAAATTGTCCCAACTTTCTACCTGACACAGGTACGGGTTCTCTCCGAATTCTCTCCTAATAGTAAGTCGGCACTCACAGTCTTTACCAAGCACATGGGTCATTAGGTTTTTTCATGACATCAATCTGTTACCCTACCACTAATTTTTCTTTTCTTTGCCCCCCCCCCCTGTTTTCTACGAACTCTGTTACGGTAATCTAAATCACTTATCACAAACTTGAATATACTAAACTGTATAACAACACAAAACACAAAATTTAATCCACAATGCCACAAAGTGCGTTCTGTCAGTGACTGCAGTCTTCTAAAACTAAACTAACCTAAGCTAACAAAACCTAATATTTATTGGTATGCGTTCCAATCAGTTGGTATGCTACAGCAAGGGGCTATGAAAATATTCGAAAGGAAATATCCCGTACCTGTGTCAGGTAGAAAGTTAGGGCAATTTCAACATTTCTGGTCTGGCGAGGCGACCCTTCTTGATCCTCTTTAATGAGCGGTGCAGTTTCATCATTTCAAACGTACCTAAAATATCGGGGCAGTTTACGTGTCCCCATCAAAGCAAGTCGTCGTTTGTTGTTGTCGTTCGCCAGCAACTTCTCCTGGGCCATTTTTATGATAGTTGACTCTTCATAGATTTTTGATAGTCTCTCTTTTTTTTATATAGTTGCACTGCAGAAAACCATAGCACCATACGCGTTCGGCAGTTTTTGTGTTCTTCCCTGCCCCATCCTGGAGCCAACATTATTTCGTTAGCGGGCGAAGAGTAATAGAGACTAAACTGACTAAACTGAAAATGAGAAACCTATTTGTGACCAAAGGACTGTTCGAGGGGAAGGGAGGGAATACCTGCATACCTACCTTTTCAGTTATAAGGGAAGGAGCGCCGAGCTCCCCTTCTATTCGTCCTTATCTCTTCACTTCTTTTTCACTGACGTAGGTCCTTGACACATTGGTAAATGATCTAGACTTTTGATTTTTGATTCCACAGTCCAGAGGGAAGGGGGCTGCAGTTTTCCTTTTTAATCGCATTCAACTAACGAAAGACACATTTGAAGAATTTCACGTGTGCTTTAGTCAAATAACCCTAAAACCATCGTAAGAACTCAACAGAGTCAATTTGCGAAAAATGCAGTTTTACAATTTGTTGGGGATTTTTCAGCATTGTGAGGAAACTGTTAGACCTACAGACAGACGTTGTTTTGGGCTGAATCTGACGATTTCGAACCACCCACGAAGAGGGCAAAATGAACTATTCCAACCCAACAAAATATCTCTCGTAAATATTCATATAGATGCATTATATAAAAAAACGTTTTGAAATAATTACATTATAAATACATTGTAAACATAATATTAATAGACTAAATATATAATTCTTGCTGAAGTATAAATATGGTTTTCCTTTCAAAATACATCGTGAGAACTCAACATAGACAATTTGCGAAAAATGCAGTTTTCCCATTTTTTTAATTTTTAAGCATTGTGAGGAAACTATTAGACCTACAGACGTCGTTTTGTGCTTAAATTAAAGCTAATAACATTAGCTATAACATCTTCCCTTATGATTTACCCTTTAAAATGAGTAAAAAGGGTAAATCATTTCGATTTCGGGGTCGAAGTTGTCAAAAGTTTAAAATTACATTTTTTTGCAAAAATATTGCCAAACTTGTAGGGCTGAATTGGTTCTGATCTCTGCGCTACAGAGCTGGTTCTGGTCTCAAATTGTAGAAAATTTAATGTAGGCCTACTTTCAAAACATAAATAACATGTTTTTTTGAAAAAAACGCATAGTTTAGGAGATATAGTGAAAAGCTGAAAAAAGTGCGAAAATTTCGCGGTTTTTCGCGTGCTACGAAGTTAGCACAGGTCTTTCGAAGCTGCAAACTTGGATATGCACTACTGGTAGGGGTCCTAACAACATATTAAAAAATCAGAACTAGCAGTTAGTTTGCGATTTTAGCGATTTCTAGTGTATACTATTTGACGACTATAAAGGATATATATATTTTAAGAAAGTTAAACAGTTTCAATTTTAATACATCCAAAAACTTCAAATTAAAAGATAAAAAATATTTTAATTTTTTCAACAGAATAAAAAGTAACTGTCTATTTTTACAACAAACGTACAGGCAAAAAATACTTAAGGCTCTTCTTTACCTTGAAGAAAACTCCCGAGTGTACATTATGATTTTAATATAAAAAATAAACGGTACCAGGAACTGGCACATACTTTCTCACAAACATATTTAAATTATCAAACAGATTCACTGTGACTTGTAGGGTGGGGTAGGAGAGGTGATTTTTTATTAAAGTAGAAGATTAAGTAATACATATTATTATTATTATCTAGAGAGAAAACTATTCGATCGATTTCGAACAAATTTGCACCAAACACGTCAATATAGATGCACGAAAAAAGGGTTTGAAAATGTTTGAAAAACCCCTTTTTGGCCAAAAAGCCCCCAAAATCAGTTATTATTATTATTATTAGCTAAACGAGAATTTTTAGAAAGATCCTGTTTTTTGCATATGGTAAGGTACATTAAAGGCTACAAATAAGCCAAATTTTTATCAAAATCGTTAGAGCTGTTTTTATATAAAAAAAATAATAACTGATTTTTTGGCGGGTTTTTTTGCCAAAAAGGGGGTTGTTTTTCAAAATTGTTCAAAACCGTTTTTCGTGCATCTGTACAGGTCTACTTGACATGTCTGGTGCAAATTTGTTTGAAATCGATCGAATAGTTTTCGCTCTAGCTTTGTATACATACAGACATACAGACATACAGACATACATACATACATACATACATACATACTGACATACATACAGACAGACATTTTGTACAAACCACTTTTTTGGACTCAGGGGGTCCCAAAACGGATATTTCCACAAAAATCTCAACATCGATTTTTTTTGTGATCACTATACTTTCTCTATACCGTTACTATAAATAGTATAGTGAGAAAGTAAAAGGCCTGACTCAAGCCGCAAAATCGTTGAAACATGAATTCGTAGTAACGTGTTTCGGATTCTATTTATAAATTAATAATTTGGGAAACTACTTTAAGTTATAAAGAAGGCTTTATATTTTTTACGTGTTAGCTTAAAATATGGAAATTATTGCTTAAAACCCCAAAAAAATGCATTCAAAATAATCGATTTTTACTCAGTTGAACCGTTGATTAAAATGAGTTGCCGTCGACATCTTTCAATTATGAGATATAAGACAAAAGCACATAGCCTTTTGTGTTATAATCCTTAAAAAGGATGTGTTAAGGATTTAATGTGTTAATCCTTTAAGGATGTGTTAAGCACACATCCTTAAAAAGATGTTCCACAGCTTTTTTCGTTGAAAACGACCTCCGAAACACGTTAGTACGAAGTGCATATTTTTGCTGTTTACGCAAGGTATAGAAAACCCTTAAATGCAAGTAATTCAAATCAATTTATTAAAAAATTCGTATCATATATTTTTTTTTTACTTTTCATCTGTCGTAATTTTTTGTACACTTGCTGTTTCAGCGCCTCCGCCTAGTTACGGTCCTAGTTTCGCTTCGCTTGCAGTGGACAAACTCGCATGTCGGCCTCGGATAGAAGCTGTCCCACGACAAAATTCCCACGTGTACACTTATGGTATTTTAAATTTTGAACGATTTTTTGGGATATAAGGTCGTGTAAAAAACAAAATGTCCAGATTATTATCCTATAGGCTATATTAAAAAATATATTTATAAAACCCCAAAAAGGTTCATTCTAATACGAAAAATCTCAAAACATTGTTACTTCCGGTGGTGGGATTTTTGGTTAACGAACTATAGTCCAAGTGCTTTAGAAAATCAATGTTTGGACCAAACGGACTAAAATGCGGTCCTTAGACTGCGAACACATACATACATGTATATACAAAATTTTTGACCGAACAAAGCGAGGTCTCCGTTTTAACTCGACCGTTCGTCATTTCGTCTGTGTGCCTGTGTGTCTGTGTGACTGTCTGTCTCACGATTTCGGCCAAACGCCTTGACCGATTTTGATGATTTTTGCAAGAGTGTTCCTTATTCCTACGCCGAGCCATGTATATATACGTTTTTTTCCATTTTTCATTTTTAACCCCTTAAATAAAATAAAAATGGCGGCTGGACCGTTTCTCAGTGTAAAATGTTTTCCAAAGCCAGTTTGTGGCTTAACCGTAGGTCGAATTTAAAAACTAATAACATTTTGCGAGTAGCAAATTAGATTTTCAACAAAATTGTATTCTTGATTTTTTCCGTATCTCTAACTGTAAGCTCACAAAATGGCCGTAAACTTAAAATTTGTTAAAAATCGTCAAAGTTTTTGTATTTCGACCACGCTTTTATAAGTTTATTCTAAACCAATTCCAAAGTGTTCCTTAGCTTTTTTGTAGACAAAGATTCAAAGAATTCATATATGCCAGTAAAAAATGAAGTAATATTGAAGTAATATTAACAAAGTTATTAGCTCAAGAAACAAGCATGTTCAGTAACGAAAGGAAAAAGTTCAACTTTTGAACTTTAGGCCTACATAAAAAGTAGTAAACATTTTTTGAATAATGTAAAAAAGTTTCGTAATTTAGTTCTAAATAGAACTGTATAAAAATATTTATCAATTTCAAATTTCTTATTTTGAAAACACCAGTTTTTATGTTCCTACTACAAGACTGCTAATAAAACTAGGCCTGTTTTGAATAGTAATTTAGGAATATACCCTTTGTCCAAAAATGACATATTATTATAAGAAGGTGTAGAGGATAAATGAAAGAATTGAACTGTATACTTGTAAATTATTATTTTATAAAAGTATTTGACTTAGCTTTACTTCAATTACAAAATGAGATGAAGCAAATGAAACCTTGCAACCTTGCGGCGATAAAGGACATACAAAAACTGACCGTTGGACAGCGTGGAAAGTGTTGGTACTTTCCATCACTATCACGATGCTTTAACATCGTTTGTTCTTTTATTATTTCTAATATTGGAATATGATATGGAAGTGTAAATACATTGTTAAGTTTTAGTTATTTAAGTATGTAAATATTTAATTCTATGTTTTCACTCAATAACGCGATATTTTTAGCTACCTTACGCATTATTAACCTAAATAAAACACAATGCCCCCTAAAAGAAAATCTTTAGCAGTTAAAGCACAAGAAAAGAAAAAACGATAACGAGAAACCCTGAAATCGCGGGATTTGCAAAATAATGTTTCACTGGCTAAGCCTTCTGCTTACTTCCTTACTGACACATTATTTTTAACCTAAGCTCAAAACCACATTTGTTATTTCAACGAGCGAGGTCTACTGTTCACAGAACTATTAGTTATTAACACCCCAAAACGTGTTCTGGGTACCATGATCGGTGATCATTGATTACTCCCGACCTCAGGTCTCACCATAAGAGTCACTGCAATAGCTCATCTTTCCTATGGAAATTCGCTACCGGTAAACATTTTCTTGAAAAAAAACCCTTGACATTTTTGCACGGATGCATTATTGAAACCACCTCCGCTTGGTCAGATTTTAAAATAGTTTTCAGCTGTAAACTTGCAAACGTACCGAGTAGATTTTATAACATTCGTACACGAGAAAGCGCATATGCTTCACAAAGCACTTTAAATGTATAATACACATTCAACTCATCGACAATCTACAGAACATAACCTATCCGTTGCTAATTTCGTCTGCAGCTATTGACGTAAACATATATTGTAATGGCTAGTTGCAGACAAAACAAACCAAATTTGTCTGTTTACATTGTAAGGTGTGGTTTCCTAAAGTTTACAGTATGTATGGTTGTTGCGCAATGAAACAGAATGTAGTTTATTTATAGCACAAGCGATGAGGAATACCAATGTTGTACCTGTACTGGTTGAGACTCGATGGTTTTATATTATATTTATAAAGTTTATTTTGAGGCAAAAAGAACAGACGGGGTTGATCAATGCCAGAAAATTAACTAAACTCACGTTCGTGCATCAGATTCGCGGGGAAGTTAGCTCATACAGCCATGAATATGATCAAAATGCTTTCATTTAATTGTTTGAAGCATTTTTATGGGAAAATTACGTATTGTCATCGTCAAAATTATCGTCAATATAATACTAAAATTAGTTCGTAAGTAATACATAAAAAAATTTAACAAATCAAGCTAATTTAAATAATTATTGTTGTAACAGTCTAGAACATTATTTTCATATTTTTTTATAAAAAAAAGTATAAAAGCCTCCCGGGGATTTAGAACTATTTGTCCGGCATCCCCCATTTGGAACCATATTTTTATATTTCATTTGTGAGACGAAGCACAAAAATATCGTAAACATGTTAAAATGTACAAAAAATCACACATGTATGGTTGCTTCCAAAAGTATGTACCGATACTTCATATAGATTTGAAGAACTCAGAGATCCCTCTGCTAAGCTAAAAGCGCCACGCCAAATTCTGTTAACAGGTACCACTAAACTCTGAGTAACTTTTAACTACATCTGAGATTTGTTGCAAAGTTAGTGGTAAGGACGAAGGGATTGAGTAATTAACGCAGAGTAGTCGTTCAATGTGGTGAGTAGCATGAATTAAACTCTTGATTTCAGTTAGACATCTGTGCGGACTAGGTTTTATCGGTGGCACAATGAAAAACTCAGACTATTTTTACACTTTTTCCAACTGCGTGTGGATTACTCAACTCTAATCATCAACTTTTCTCACTATACAGAATATTTTTATTGCCAGTTTTTTAGAGTTTTAGTTATTACTATATATTTTATTCTACTCCATGCAACAATTTTGAACACAAACGATTATAAAATTGATAAGAAAACTTCTACGAACGAAATTAGGAAATTCCTTTTATAGACCCCCACCTCACCCTTTGTACGTCACTGCCTATACCTACAATTGAGTCGCTTTGAATCATAGCTCTCCTGTTCCAAAATTAACGAAATTGAGTTAGAAGTGGTTTATTATTTAAAATTTTCTAAGGAATCCAAATCTACCATTAAAACTATCTACACTCGATTCCACGTTCACCGTGCAGTACAGATATTACGGGAGAGGAGGGGGTACCTATCTAAAAACATCCGCCGCGCTCTCAAGCCATTTCCCTTCGCTTGCCCGATACACTGATAGAATGTCAGCAGGACGGCTAATACACTGGTTACCGCGCGCGCAGCTAGCTTGGGCCTACCCGGCCTACTGTACTGCACGGTGAACGTGGAATCGAGTGTAGATACAGATTTAAAACATCATCAAAGTTGATGCTTGGTGTCAAAACACTCATGATCCAACCAAACTTGTGACTTTTGATTCCAATGTTTTTCCTGCCAATCACAGTGCAGCATTTATATGTCTAATTTGAAGTTATAGTGGTCTATAAAGCCGACACTGACTTGTTATTAGTGAATTTATATATAAATAAACGGTACCAGATAACTGCCACATACTTTCTCCCAGTTGAAACTTTATACCTTCCTAAGAGTAGCATAGGAAATGGTTATTTAGAATTGCAAAAGTAGGAAAATGTTACCATGGAAAATATTAGATGCATGTAACACACATCCATATTATATTATTATACTAGCTAGCCCGATCTGGCTTTGCACGGATAGACAAATCAAAGTTAAATGTATATTAACAAAAAATATATTATATCAATGAATATAAATTACACTATGTATTTCTTATGGGGAGTTTTAGTAACTTACCCCCCCCCAAACCTCCCCTAAAATTTCGATTTTTTAAACCCTTTCTTAGCGAGCACCTAGGGCCTTAGAGGAAGCTACATACCAAATTTCATTCCAATCCGTTCGGTGGTTTTGGAGAAATCGTGATTTAGTAACTTTGACCCCTCCCCCAAAATCCTACCTAAGATTTCGAATTTTTTTAAACCGTTTCTTATCAGTA
>JAGFPH010004506.1:0-11626 GCA_018207615.1 Philaenus spumarius | reverse complement strand
TAAAACTTTTCAGTTGAAAATGAGGTCGTTTTATACAATTTGTAAAAAAAAATCTGTATTTTGATAAAAAAAAATACAGCTTACTTGAAACATAATAAGTTATATTTCAACCAAATATTGTGAAAAAAAAAATAATTTTTGCGCGAAAAAAAAATTAAAAACTGAAAAACAGGTTTTTCCGATTTTCCCGGAAAATTTGAGGTTATGTAGAAAAATTTTATATAAAAAAATTGTAGATCTTTTTATTATTAACAACTTTGCTATTTAAATTTAAATAGGAGGTCAACTTTCGTTGCAAATCGCGAAAAACAATGATACCCTTTTTCAACCCCTGAAAGGTCACCCCGTTCCACCCTTCTCCATTTTGTCGACTCCAAATTATTTTTCCTGTCATTCGAACAATATTTTGCTTCTCTTCCAGTAGGTCTTATGTTTTAATTTTTTTTCTCTCAAAAATGCATCAGCACTGATCTATATAGTTCAAAGAGTGTCGAAAATGTATATAATAATTCACTACATACAGTTCGAGCAAACTAGGAGTGAACTTGGCCTAATGGGCGAGTCATCCCTTCTACAGTCTACTTCTCCTTAAACCTGCCTTGACGGTACAACCAATTCCACAAAAAAATAGGTCCACAAATAACATTTAACTGAGGAAATAGACAGCGCTCACATTCTTATAACTTTACGTACTTGCTTACAATCTTTTTACAAAAAAGTATTTCACATTTTAGAGAAAACTATGACAAATATCTATAAATAAGTAAGGTTTTGTTTCATACAAAATTATAAAATGTTATAACTGTGATGCAAAATTTTACTAAGTTTTTTATAAAATAAAAATGATGACAACAAAAATGTTCAAAGCTAGAAATTTTTGTATTTTTAGGCAAAAAGTAAACTTTTTGCGAGAAAGTTGTTGATAATTAGTGGAATTAACTTTTTTATTTAGAACAATTTTCTGTACGACCTTTTGTTTAGTCAGGAGGAAGGTAATTCCTGTAATGAATACATTTTGTGCTTGTTTGACATTGATTTGGTGCGATCCTGGCTGTTCTGATTTGGTAATCAGATTATATAGGCTAAGTAATTTTCTTATTATTAGATCTTGCGGTTTTTCCTAAATTCAACCATTTTTTTGTAAATTGGCCTTTATGCTTAGATTTTTGAAAGGTTCAAGTACACTTGCCAACTTGGACCTTCAATATTTTTAAATATCAAATATTAATTTTTACTTTGTTTACTACTCATTTAGTAAATGTTTTACCATTAAAACTTTATAACGACTTAGGCCTACACAAAATTAACATAATAATATACTACCCATACAAAAACCTTAATGCTCTATGAAGTATCGAATTCAATACATTAAAATAAATTTTTAAATGTTCAGTAACGTTTTTTTTCGAATTTGGACATTGATTTTTGTTATCATGAATAACATAGCTGATGAAAATACATTAGGCCTACTACAGATGGGCACTGTTACTGTTGTTGCTATTTTAACTGTTGTAAAAAAAAACTAACGAAAAACTAAAATAAACTAACCCGAATTCGTAAAATGTTTCTAAATATTTTAATTTATTATAATGCATAGAATCCGATCCTGTATTATAGCACGAAAGGTTTTTTGTGACACTTGTATATATTTATAAATAAAATAACTAATTTGTACATGTCCTGTTTACTAAGAAAAATGTGTTTATCACTTTTATTTGCCGTTACATTACAGTGACAAACTAGGGTGTACAGTGAAGAACTGAGGTCTATTTTTTTTATTGAGGTTGTACTGGTGACGTTGGATACAACAAACACAGCGTGGGGACCGGGCTTTACTTCCCCTCTCGGGGTGCATTGCCGGCGTGAGGAATCTGTACTTATCAATGTTCTTTGAATTGTCCTGGTTACTGATGAGTGCACTTCTTCACTTAAAACTTTTCACAATTAACAAAAACGTCTACTCACTTCAGTGTCTTCAACTCGAATAATGCGCGTCGGTTCTTCCTTTTAAAATTCTTACTGCATAATACCGTACTCCCATTGGCTGATTTTCTCTGTCTCTTAGCAACGGGTATAAGGCTGATGTTGTTGGTCTTAAATAAACTCCTTTCGGCTTTTAATTACTGATATATCATTGAAATTTGATTCCTTAGGTTTTTATCTAACCTTCTGTTATACTAGTTAATTTACTTTAAATCACTTTTATACAATAAATTGCTTATCTTTTCAGGTATGTAAGGTGGGTTTAGGAATTTTAATCTATGTACTACTCCGCGTCATCTTGGTTGCAATTTGAATATATTTACTATATGTACAGCTATCTTAAAATTCTAACTGTTCACTTTTACAATATAATGTACTTAATCTCACTTTCCTACAAGATTTTAATAAATGAATGTTAGATATTAATAATTCTAAAATTTCTACGGACGTATATTCTTCTTACGCGAATGTCAACTGTTTTATATTTTCACATAGCGGCGCAAGGCTCCTACCATTTTCTCTCGTTGCCTAGGTAACGGATTTAATTATGGTTGCTGACCATATGTGACACATTGACCTACATTAGTTTAAGCCTTCATAACTGTTTGTTTTTTAACATATTAAAATAATTTTTGATGCCTTCAATGAAGAATTGATGCATTCTGACAATGATAATTTAACTTATATAAATGAACTAGCTGCACGGTCTGGCTTTGCATGGATAGACAAATCAAAGTTAAATGTATATTAACAAAAAATATATATCAGTAAATATATTACACTATGTATTTCTTATGGGGATTTTTAGTAACTTTGACCCCCCCAAACCAACCGTAAAATTTTGAATTTTTTGAAAACCTTTCTTAACGAGCACCTAGGGCCCTAGAGGAAGCTACATACCAAATTTCATTCCAATCCGTTTGGTGGTTTTTGAGATTTCATGATGAGTCAGTGAGTGGTATTTGGATTATATATATATATTTAGCTTAGTATACTTAACACGTCTGTTCAGAAGACCGCGTTATCACTTCCCCTAGAATTACTGGAGTATATAGGTTTTTCATGAAAGCATATAGTACATTATCAATTACACCGTGTATGATCCGCTAATCAGTTATTACGTATCTTTTAAAATACGAGAGATTGTATTTTGTCTAAAGCTCTCCTAATATCACGTCCGTTCAATTTGCAGCTTTATCGGATCCCTTGCATATACGTTTGAACTTAAGGCTATTCCCACGTCCATCTTGTATATTATTTTTGGAGATATGGACTTAACGACATCCAACAATGTTGCCAGTTTTACTACTATTGTTAAACCAAACCGATCAGCGTTCTGTGTTGTGTCTATCGCTTCACATCCGCTTTACATCCTTTAGACGCTAGCCGTTTCCTGTTTCAGAGTTCCCATGTCCACAAATTAAAGTAAGTAAGAGTTGGTCAAGAGTGACAAGGATAGTTCCATCTCTTTCTATCAAACGCATACGGTACTCACTGTTTCTGCTTCATTATCTTTTGCTATCGCCGTTGCGTCATGTTAGACTTTTTACCGTTGGTACATTTACAAATAACAAACAATCTCATTGATGGTGTCTTCTTGTTTAACTATAGATTGTTATTAAATAATAATAAGTATATAAATAAATAACTAATGAGCTTGATTTGTGAGAACGTAACTTAGATAAAATAAAACCTGAACACAAAATCTCACAATAAATACGTTTACTAACCTCAAACGCGTTTCAACGACAATGTCGCCATCCTCAGTGATGCACGGGCTACAGTAACCAAACTATCTGTTATAGTTTGGTTACTGTAGCCCGTGCATCAATGAGGATGGCGACATTGTCGTTGAAACGCGTTTGAGGTTAGTGAACGTATTTATTGTGAGATTTTGTGTTCAAGTTTTATTTTATTTAATATGAAGTACGCATATATTTACTCCCTTCATTCGCTCATCAACTTTTTAACGAGCAATAAACATTGTATTGTTTTTGAATTAGTACTGTTTTATATTACGCTATCCGACAGATAATATTAAATCTGTCAGTTTAAGTCAATATATAGGTGTCCCATAAGTAAACAGCCAAACTTCGGAAAATGTTTCTATTTGTCAAAATAAAGAGAAAATTAAGAATGTTTTTTTCCCAAAAACGCTTTGTTTTCCTGATATCTTCTTTTGCAAAATAATTCATATCTAGAGAACGGTTTCACTTTGGTATGAAGTTTAAACTGGCAATGATCTATTTTAATAAAAATAATGATTATATCCAATCATGCGCTTTATTTATAGAAAAAAATATTCGTGATTTTCTCTTTATTTTGACCCATAGAACCGTTTCCCGAAGGTTGACTGTTTACTTATGTTACACCCTGTATATAAAATTTTAAATATCATTTATATTCCTATTTTAAATATTCTCCCAGTTAAAAGATTATTGTAAAAGTAAACATTGTCAAACCATTTTTATCTGAATAAAATTAAATATAGTAGTACCAAACAATAAATTAAATTAAGGGTCGGCTCTAGCTGTCGGCCATGTTGGCTGATACTCCATAACACCAATGTTAAATTAAAGTCTATTTTTTCCTTTACTTTTGATCGGATAATTATAAACGATATGTCATTTTAAAGCCATGGTCTATATGCATGCAAATGGCTTTTTCAAAACCAAGAAAAATATTTTGTTTAATATTTATTAACAATTTAAAACACTTATACCGAAACATAATTTTTATAACGTTAACCGAAACATCCGGTCTCACAGACCGCTATTTGTGTTACACTGGTTTTATGGGTAATACAGTTACATCACACACATTTTAATAACAAAAGGACTTTTATTTTTACAATATACTGTTAGGTAGATATAAAAATATGGTGTAAAAGTAGTTTCAAAATAATAAATTGAGATATTATAAATTTGAAAGTAAATATAAAAATAACAATGTATCGCAAAAATCTATATTCAATGTAATAACTGTGAATATCATCAAAGTAACAAAAATACAATATGGGTTACAAGATTTATAAAAATATGGAAGTTACAAATAATAATAAAGAATAATAGTAGTAAAAATTAATAAAATGAGATAATTGACAATAAAAGTGAATACCGGTACAACATATTGGATCATATGTAGGCCTTACTACTTTTTACTTTATGAAAATAAAAGTTGTATAAATATAAGATTGAAAAACTACCTTTGAAATGATGTAACAATGGTTGTTACTAATGTAAGAAGTAGACAAATTTAAAAACACAAAATACATAAAGATAATGATCATTTGTTACGAGCCGTCGGTACACCTCAACCACTTTTCTCTTTGGCACAGTCAACACACAGTTTACGGCTACATTCTAAGCATATTGCTTTTTTACAAGCAATGCACATGTAGCTGGTCTTCCGTTTTTTGTAGGAAGGGCACGAAGAACATGTCTTTCTCTTTTCCATCTTGTCACTTGGGACAGTTGCTTGGGCTGGTCCTTGTTCTTGTGGGTCATCCGGCTGTTCTTCTTCAACTTCTGGTTGCTGCTGTCTATGCTAATTTCGTTGTTGTTCAGTTTTGTTTTCTGACAAAACATTCTCTATGCTAGACTTCAAAGCTCTTGGAAGGTTCACAGTTTCTGCCAGTCTTTTCCGAAGATGGGGAACAACCAGCTCATGACCTAGCTGTTTTATGAACTCAAACCTTTTCATTTCCGGTGTGCGTGTGAAGCTCAAATAAGCTATGAATGAATTTACACAAGCGATGTTGATCATTCGGTAAAACACAGCAAGTGGCCACCGCCTAGTTTTCCTGCTGCATGTAAAGACTGCACACTTCATATCCAGCAAGTCTACCCCACATTTTGTTTTGTTGTAATAACATATGATCTCGGGCTTCTTTTTCTCAGGGTTTGTTTGAACACTGTGATGTGTTGATGAAATCAAAACAACCGATCTTTTTTGCTTGGGCACAAAGCTAAGAAGAGTCGATGTACCTCTAAATCCATAAAGGCTTGAGGCAACTGGTCTTTCTGAGTTAGGAAGGAATTCTTCGGGGATCAATTTTTTGTCTTTCCTTACCGTACCCACGTACGTTAGTTTTCTCTTTGAAAGCTCGTCGACAACTTCTAGAGACGTAAACCAGTTGTCTGCTGTTACATTTCGATTAGACCCTTCAATAGGCCTGCAAACTCTAACCACAGCTTGAGTGGGAATGCTTAATTTTTTCTCTTCTGCAGATAAAGAGACACTGTCACTGCCTTTACCAGTGTATATATATGCATTTAGTAGATACGATGTCTTAGCATCGGCTAAACACATAACCTTAATGCCG
Source organism: Philaenus spumarius (assembly GCA_018207615.1). NCBI lineage: Eukaryota > Metazoa > Arthropoda > Insecta > Hemiptera > Aphrophoridae > Philaenus > Philaenus spumarius. The sequence goes on along the minus strand of JAGFPH010004506.1, from coordinate 5,319 downwards.
TATTTCTTTGGTTTATTAGGCATATAAACCCTGAAACTGCATCTGCCTCTGAAGGGAATCAACATCTCATCTACTGTAACTTCGGACGACACACAGAAGACACTTTGACTGTTTGAAATGAATTTTTGAAAGATCTCAGAAATTGGAGCAGCTTTGTCAGTTTGCTTTCTTTCGTCCCTTGTGTTTGCATCATCAAATCGTATGCAAGAAGTCAAGATCTCATACCGTTTTACTGACATTACGGCAGAAAATATTGGCCGGCTGCAAGAGTCTTTGGTGAACAACGAAGATATTTTTTCATCTTTAGAACGTAAAACTGATGAAAGAACAAACAGGCCCAAAAGAGCATTTATTTCCTCAATACAAGTATCTCTATAATTACTTTTGTTTGTTTCTTCGCTCAAATTGGCTCTTACACTTTGTAATTTTACGTTAGTACTATCTACAATTTGTGTCATTATTTCTTCATCAAAAAACAATTTCCAAACATTGGTTTTTGAAGGGCTATTTCCTAAGAGCCTGGCACGGCCTCTGATGAAAGGTAAGCCTGTTCTAATAATATTACGGGCTGGAACTCTGACCTGATTTGGTGGAGCTTTACTTTGCCATGCATTTGGGGGACCGAATTCTTTCTTCTTCATCCTCTCGACGAAAAACTCTGGCAAGCTGTGCTGTTCAATATTTTCTAAGCTGTCATCCTCACGTTCTTCCTCTAAAAGGTTGTCTTCATCAGAGTCTGGTGTGTCTGCCCGAATATTTTCTTCTTCGGATAACACATAGTCGGGATCAGCGTCCGAATCATCTATTTCCTCACTACTGGTATCTTCATTGTCACTGTCTTCATCGTTCAAAAGTTCACGAATTGTGTCACTGAAGTCGGGATCCTTGGCACTGACTCGACGAGCCATTTCAATGATTTTATTTAGTCACAAAATGTAAAAGACACTATAAATAAGTTAACCGAAACACCGGTCTCACAGGTCACTACATACGGTACGCGAAACACCGGTCTACAAAACCGCTATTCAAAGAACGGTAAACGAAACACCCGGTCTAACAGACCGCTATGATTTTGTAAAACGATGTTTCAAGGTCAAACGCCAGAGCCGAACTAATCGATATTTTACCGCGTGGTAGGGGAGGGGGAGAAAGTAAGCTATTGTGAAGGTCAGCACTGCCAACCCCCCAGGGCTGTCGCAATTAAAAAAACAAATTTCCCTGGGTGCCTGTGAGACCGATGTTTCGGTATAAGTGTTAAAACATTGATTTTGAATAATTTTTTACGTTGTCACTATTAATTGTAGCGGAAAATTACCAAGCCATTCGCATAAAGAATTTCGTCCCCAAGAGTTTGGTATTTTTTTTAAACGCTATTTGAACAAATTGCGGGTTTTAAATATATTTAGGCTGAGCAATGTCCGTGTAACCTACCGCCGCTATAGGGTGATTTTAAATATTTTTTTACCATGTAACTATTAATTATAGTGAAAAATTACCAAGCCATTCGGATGAAGAATTTTATCCCCAAGAGTTTGGTATTTTTTAAAAAACGCTGTTTGAACAATTGCGGGTTTTAAATGGATTTAGGATGAGCAATGTTCGCGTAACCTACCGCCGCTATAGGGAGTCGCTGGTTGCTTTCTGTTTTACTAGAGCCGACCCTTAATACAATGTATTACAATAATATTGAGTAAGGCTTAATATGAGTAAGTCTATAAATAATCAAATTTACATAAATAAATTTACAAAGAATTTTAATGTATTGATTGAACTTTAACAAATAACGATAAAGACATATGTTTAACTAACACATGATATGACAAAGTTATTACAATTTATGGAGTGACTTTTTAGTATATAAATATTCAATTAATACAATCATTATTGTAATACATTAGAACTGTGACACGGATTCAGTAGTCAAATTGCAAATACAGAGTGTTCAAAAAAGGATTTCAAGAATTCAGGGCGTGATTCTAGGTCTCACTGTCAAAACAATCGGATGAAGGATAATAGTTAAGTGTAGTTAAATGTACATATGTTAACATCTTTAACTTAGCTATTATCCTTCATCCGATTGTTTTGACAGTTACACCATCCGATAGGGAATCAAAAGGCCTACAAAAAAGGTCTCTTGGCATTGCATTGTTTGTTAAAATGTACGATTTTTAACACCTTAATTTAAGTTTGAAATCTTCAAACAGCCTCCACTTTGAAACACATGATTGTGGATATAATTGTTTATTTTTCTTGAGATAGATCATTGACATGGTAAATTTAAACTCAATCAGTCAAAAATTTCTCTAGATATGAATTATTTTGTAAAAAAAATCAAAATGGCAGCTAGACAGAAAATGAAGCATTTTTGGACGTATGTTTATTGGAACTTTTCATCTTATTTGGATGTGGGGAATCACGCCCTGAATTCTTAAAACCATTTTTTCTGAACACATGTATAAGTTCTAGAACAAATTTAGAATAACGATTTCTTATATGAAATAAATTAGTTGTGCCATTTTAGTGTTATTAAATGTTTAGAATCGTCAAGAAATTAATTAGTCTAGGATCTGAAGGGGTTGTGTATGCATGGAAAGCCTGACGCAATTTTATTTCTGATTATAGTTATAGGCACCATAGTGATCATGAAAAGCCATGTTGTCGCCCCCCAGCGTGGTCGACATCGCCGGGGGGAGGGGGAAATATGGTGAGGCGCCGTTTATTAAAACGATTATAACTTGAGAACCGTTCAAGATAAAACATTGAAAAAAGCGGCAATATACTCCATAAAATATGAGCTTTAAAAAATGATATTACGTTTATAGTCGTATAGATGTTGGTTTATGAGTAAAGAGCATTTTTATTGGTAAATGAAAAAAATAGTGATTCAAATAAGCAAAACCAATAGTTTTGTACTAAGAAAATCACTAAATAGGTCAAATATAAACATTTAAGTTATTAAAAGTGCTTCAATAAATTTAAGAAAGCATGTTGAACAGTTAATGCTACTGTAGAGGTGTTTTATACGTAGCACTAATTATACAAATGCTCCGCGCGCGCCACCGCGAGGAAAACCCCACATTTTATACCTTGTTCTAGTTTTTTTCTAAAGTTTAGTATGAAGGACTGGTTTGACAAAATAAATCGTAAAATCCTTTTTTAAAGAACAGTAAATTTACCACAATTTAAAATGAAAATCATCTTCCTGAGGACAAGACTTTTCGAGTTGCAGCCATTCAAATTTTATTTAAATTTAAAACATTTTCAAAAATTGTTAGTTTTTAGATAGCATTTGTGTTTGTTCACCGTGAAACAAGGGTTTTTCAGTAAAACTGATAAGGAATAACTTTAAAGTAGAGAAATATAACTTTAATATGTGACAAAAATGGGATTTCTACCATATATAGCTTCTGAGATACAGCTGTTTGAATTTCGGGTACACTTCCAAGAAATAAGTAATATTATGGAATGTAAAAAAAAACTAAAGTAGTTGAAAAATTAAAGTGTTAGTACTAGTGTACAGTCACATACAATAACATCAAATTACATTACATTAAAAAATTTATATTTTTGCAAAATAAAAAATGTTATATAACATAATAAATACATAAATATTATATCCCGCACCTCTTTGAAGGGCCTGGGATTGAGGTAAGTTCTTTGTCTAATTCACTGACCTTTCCTCCTCAGATGGTTGAAACTTGTCAACATTGAAAAGCGGAACCACGCAAACACTCTCTAGTACAGTCAAATTAGACCCAATCTGTAGAATAAAAAAAAAAAAGCAAAGGTCTCATTGTTTGAAGTTGTTCATTACCCTTTGCTCTAAATGTGGTAAAAGTCTCCTCCGATATAGATTCAGGTTTGGGGATGGGAGGGGAAGGGGTAAAAAATGTGTGTTTTTAAAGTTTTTTAGGGCGTGTTTCGAAATATTACCCCCTAATGTTAGTTGTGCGGTAAATCGCCGAGAAATTGTCAATTTAAACACGTTTTCACCCAAACCTAGAGAAATACCTTACTTTTACCCCTCCATATCTCCAAAACTATCGATCGCAGCAAAAAAAGTGTACAGAACCATTTCTGTAAAGAATTTAATTTACTATAAAAAGTTATTGAACAAACTAAGCTCTAAAGTGAAGGGTTTATGAAATATTTTAAAAACCCCTAAAAGAAACACACATTTTTTACCGTTCTTCCCCTCCCATCCCCAAACCCGACGCTATATCGGTGGAGACTTTTTACCACATTTAGAGCAAAGGGTAATGAACAACTTCCAACAATCAGACCTTTTTTTTGGATTATCCAGTTTGGGTATTTTTTTTATCTAATTTTACTGTACGATTCACCACAGAAAAACGAACATATGGCTAAACATTTCAATCCTGCTTTCCGACATTCACACGAACGAAGGTATCATTGTAACTGAATGAGAATCCTAGAGTTGACTGTAGTTCAATGAGGTGCTTTGATCCAAATTTGTGGTACAAATACACAACAACTCCAAGAAAAACGAGGATAAAAATGAGCAAGGTCGAACTGCAGATATTAGGGCATGTGACATTGCGACATAAAGAATGGAGAATACAAGGGTGGAAAGAGATGAAAATGCTACTTATTATTAAATTTATAAATGAACAAGACAACCCTTTAGAGTTGAGAAACATAGTGCGTGGAGTTATTATCACAGAAGAAATATCGAAATTCCTATTTAACTTACAAGAAAATGGGAAAATTCTGTTAAAAAATTTTAAGACGCAAAGAATTGTTGACAAAATAAAAGGTTTGTACGAGCCAATCAGGAGGAGCCCAGTGATGACAATGTCTTAACAATGCCTGAAAAACAGCAAAGGAAACAAAGAAAACCCCTTCACCAACAAACATTAACTCAAAAGTAGTACTAGCAAATCAAAGGGATATTCACATCTAGGATCTGTTAATCCATGAGTTATTAGGCTATCCGAAAAGTTTAGCTCACCCAAATTAACATTTCAAGAAAAGTAGTAATACGTCTGACTTGATACTCACTATTAGATATCACTAAAAGTAAAGTATTGTTAAATGAAAAAGCAAAAATAACCACTGTAATATTTTACTGTAAAAGAAGTTATATAACATTTTTTATTTTCCTAAATATAAAGTCTTTCATTTAATGTAATGTTATGTTATTTTGTATGTAACTGTAACCTTTTCCAACAATTTACATTTTGCAATTCTTTTGGTTTTTTTACATTCCATATTATTTATTTCTTTGAAGTGTGCCCAAAATATAAACAGCTGTATCTTAGAAGTTATTCATGGTAGAAATCCCATTTCGGTCACATA